>CABEEJ010003264.1:75377-86257 GCA_901482245.1 Timema douglasi
TATATATATAATATATATATATATATAATATATATAAATATATATATATAATATATATATATATAACATATATATAATATATATATAATATATATATAATATATCTGGGAATCTTTCCACCACATCATCCCCTCTAAACCAACCCTTTAGGAAACTCGTCACGTTAGGATGTTTGAAGTGTGTTTGGAGGTGAAAGGAGCCTTCAAGTATCCCTCCAATAAGAGTAAACGACAAATATAATGTTAATTAAGCCTACTTCGGTGGCCATATTGTCTAACGCGTCACTCTCAAAATAGACTAGACTGTCGATGACGGGGAGAATAAGGTTCACATCCCGATCGGTTATACTGAGGATGGCTTTCACAAAATTGTGACTCGTTATCCCTTCTCAAAAATGGATATACACTTCCTCTAAATTCAACCTTACTTATCCTGAACCCACTAGCGTAATTTAAACATAGGCGTAAAATCGAACAGGTAGTAAAACGCAGTATTAAGAAAGGTTAATTAAGGGATAGATAGTTTTGAGCTCTCACTTCTAGTTTTATTGTTCATTCCTCACTTCCTCCTTAAACTCATGCGGCTATCATAATTAAAGTAAGACCTTTTAGGCATTAGTGAGCGCAGGGACTTGGTGGCATAAATCTTGTTTGTAAGAGCTTTCCGGTTAGGACCAATCTGGGTTTTTAACACCAGTTGAGTATGCCTATGCTCAAGTGTGATTTATCTTGAATTTTTACCCACACATTCAAATGCGATCACATTTCCTTTATGTTCTGACTTTCTTATTCCTCTCTAAATACATCCATGCGAATAGCTCGAATGGGCCATGAAATAAAATAACTTCTTTGTATTTTTTTACTTTATTATGTTTAGTTTTAACATTATTTTAGAGTTTAACACGTATAGTTTTTAGTGTAGACGCGTCATAAAATATCATAATATTAATAAAAAATATTAGGAATGCTTCTTCTCAATTAATTAATGTTACACCCCCCCTAAAATTTAATCAACATGAAAAAGTTATTAATTTATAAATTCACTTATATCATGTGTCGTATTTTAACTGCATTGGATGTATAATCACACCTGCACCTCTGGATAGTAATATTGATAAATGTAATTTGCCCGCGGTTTCACTCGCATTAAACAATATATCAACACAGTCAATAACTTCAAATGAAAAGAGTCAAACTTCAAGAGCAGTGTTTAATGTGCGTACGAAGATTCACGAAGAAACGCGGACACGCCTCCCTCCTCCCCCATACTCCAGCTTACATCTTGAGCCAACTGATTGTAAAGTCCGTTCACCGTAGGAATTGTTTTTTGAAAGGCCTTTTTCTCTACCAGAAATATATTATATAGTAAGATATTGGTAGGAAAAAAGATCTTTCAGAGAGTAATTCCTACCGTGAATGGAATATATTAGCACTATCAGCGGCGATGAACGTTCACTGCTTACACCAGGTTTATTCTACACTACCTCGCTCGCTGATGATATGGCGTGATGGTAACAGCTTACCACGGTTCTCTGTAAAATATGGAGTACAACATAATAATTCATATCTAAATCCAATTAATACTTCTTGAGTTTACTGGAAACAAACAAATGAACAGACAGACAAAAATTTAAAAATTGATTACTTGGTTTTAATATCATGTATACCACCCATAAGGAAAGGAAATCACCTAAAGAATTAGTGTGTGATGGTGTACCCGTTCTTCACACAGGTAATCTAAAAAGAAACTTTGTTCTTTCACCGAATATAAAATTAACCACAGGGAAAAGTAGCTAAATTTATAATTATTTATACTTATTAATCCTTTATTAATCCAAGTTTTTCAACAACATATAAAATAGAAGGCAGATTAAAACATAATAGAAAAATACAGATTATAACCTAAATACGTGTTAAAAGCTGAAATTTATTTTTGAAGATTAATTTATAGCTTCTCTAAACACAATATTAATGTTGTACTCTAAATTAATAGTGATATTTAAAGAATCAATAAGAGTAACATTGTATAAATAATTAGTTGTTAAATGGTTAAAAAATAAGAAATTTACTTAGATCTTTAACCGTCTACATTATAGAAAAGTAATTATTCATTTCCAATGTTTTGGTCTAATTTGATCAACAATTTTAGATCCACCCTATTAAATATTTTATTTTAGAAATTTTCTAAAATATTTCAATCTAGCGGTATTTCTAATTTTATATTTCTAGGATGTTTAGAAGTGTTCGAATAATTAATGTTGACAGAGTGATATCAAAACTATATAGAATTATGATGCCCAACATTCAACTGTACTTTTTAAGCATATATAATATCCAATCCAAAAACAAATATTTAAACGAATATATTTAAAATAAAAATTTGAATGAAACATCAATCAGCGCATAGTTTGTGTTTAAAAACGAACGCAATCCACAAAACACAATATTTTCCTAAGAGCAATAATATGGCAGGTAAAAATAACATATTGGAATTAAGAGCATCAGTGTTTAACAAAGAGCATAAATATTTAGACTCTTATGGTTGTTTAAGGCTGTCTCTCTATAAGTATTTAAAATTTCTACTAACGACAAGTGTTACATTATATTAGTTTAGGAAATTTATGGAGATAATACCTTTCCCCCGTTTCGTTTATTAATTAAAAAATTAAAAAAATTCAATATTCTACATTTGTGAGAAGATTTTTAATCACCTCATAATTCTTCCTGTTCAAACCATAAGCATTTTACGTATTAATTACGATAATGAGATAGGGATGGGGATGTTTGAATTTAAAGTATGTGTACCAACATTTTTGTAGAGGTAGAGGCATAATACATAGAGGAAAAAACATCCTTAGTATACCTCACAAGTAATCGAACTCTGATCTCGGAAGTCTAGTCTATTGTGATAGTGAGGCTTTGGACCATGTGGTTACTAAAGCAGGTTCATTGAGAAGTCCTTTTCTACCTAAATTTGGGAAATTTTTAATTCCCCGTATCAACAAACTCCGCATAGAAATTTTAAATATCTACGAGCTATTGTGGTATTTAAAATAATCCCCCTACTTTCTTGGCATTCATTTTCTTTGTTTCCGAAGAGTATGCATTGGTTTGGGAAGATTTGAGCAACAAAAAGACAAACAATACTTCATTTTCATTTAGTAGATTATTTAAATTCAACGGAACAAATTTTGAAAATGGAATTATTTCAGAAACTAGGCCATTTGGGGTTGTCCTCACCTGGACATTTTTCAAAATGACACGAACCTAGAAGCAATTGGGAGTTGTTCTTCACTAAATATTTTTAGAGTTTGGATGACCTTGGAAACTATTTAGAGCCTTCCTCTCTTGACATTATGTGCCAGGTCGATGCCTCTATTCTGGTAGTTATCTGAAGCGGTCTTCTCCAGCTAAATTTTGACAATAAATTCATCTAGAAGTCATTTGGATTTTTAATTAAGGCCATCTTTCAGCTTCATATTCGATAATACAAGCAGATTTGAACTATATCCACGGGGGGAATTTATTCCAGAGAGGGGCGAATTATTTCCAGGGCGGCAGAGTCCCCCACAGTTCCATCGCTCCCCCTGTCCACACATACTCTACATTCGGTATTCGTGGATGAAAGGCTCTCAGGTGATTATTAGTCTTCTTTGATGTGTGGTAGTCCACCGTCTCTATGTTGAACAATGTTCGTTACTCGCTAGGCATGACAAATATTCGTGCATGAAAATTAATATTTTTTCCACGCTTGTTTGAGTCATACCAAATATTGAGTAAACGTGTACAAATAACGAATGTGTGAAACCGGCTTAAGACGTGTCTGCGTGTAAAAAGTTGAAAAAATTGTATAATTTATGTGTTGAATTTTCTTTCTAAAATTGAACTTTTATTAAATTTATAACTTTCACAGTGGGCTCAGCTGACCCTTTGACCCCTCCACCCTCTGTATCCGTGCCTGCCCGAATCAAATAATCCTATATCCTTTTCCGTGGAGGCTTTTTCCATGTTCCGATGAGGTGATGGGATGATAAAGAGTATCACAGGGTGAAGCCAATGAAGATCTTAGCCTAACTTAAGCCTAATTAGCCAAACCCTGATAACCATGAGAATTATTCCCCTTTTAAAAGATCCCCAGGTACCAGTCGGGAATTGAACCCGGGACCTCTATGTTAGAAACCAAAGGCTCTGACCACTTACTCCACGAGACTGGTTACCTTTGGATAAGCAATAATAAATATTACCACTGAATCAACACGTATGCTAATGTGTTTTAAAGACATACTTGTTCTATATATTTTTTAAAATATACACTGTGCTCCTCTAGCTAAAGAATTACGATACACTTTTCTCCCTTTTTCATTCGTAGCTCTTGATGAAAAATGTTTCCGCACCAGTGGAGGAGTAAAAGCCAAATCAGAATGCCTAAACGCTCTAGACACCAATCAATATTGTTTTGTGTCATATTTGTAATTTTGTGCGTCTTACCACCCGTATTGGTTAGCCAAAAATACCATTAGTTTGAAACCTAAGAGAAGGAGGATACATAACATATATTTTCCAAAATTTACCCAGATATAAAGAGAGAAAGAAAAGATTCACAACAATCTATTAAACAAAAAAAAAGTAATATTTCATTCTTTTGATAAAGAACTAGGATAATTCAGTCAAAAACTTTTTTTTATTGAAATGCTTCCCCCTATCTACACAGGATCACCACGTTGAGAGGGAGAGTAAAAATAAAATAAAGTTTAAAGGAATCGTAACACCATTTGCTTAAATGTAGCGTGGGAAACTATTTTAGGAAATCTCTCTCAGTACTCCTAATCAAGAATATTTAACTCTAATCATTCCGTCACTAATAAACAAAAATAGATTAAACTGATCCTTTTGTCTGAATAACAAAAAGTGCAATTGTTATTGTGCCTTGACTCCTACTGCCAATTTGGGGTATCTGCTTATTTAAACTAATGGTTTCAGAATGAATAAAGTAGAATTGACATGAAATGCTTCCAATCGGTGTGTGAAAGGAAGGGGAAGCCATTTAGTAAAAAAAAACAAAAAAAAAAAAAACAATTCACTGGTTGAGGATTCGAACCCAAAACTACCCATCACTGGTGGTGCATTTTATTGCAAGATTGACGCCTTAGACATTTTGGCCATTAATTCAGGTCTTTTAAAATGTTGAGACAAACTGGTCTTCTCACATAGCCTTAGTAGCTATAGGGGTTGATTTCAAATTTATTGGATCTTGGTTTAGGCTAAGTTGGTCGAAAGTTTTTTTCTAGAATAAACTTTAGTTTATTGAAGTGTCTATAAATTTCAAATTTAATAGAAGGTACATGCAATTTTAAATCACTTTTGATTTATTTGTTTTGGAAGTAATTTTATCAATTAAAATGTTATTTCAATGTACAAAGTTCAACATTTCTAGAACACTAAAAAAACCATAACGTCAATGAAGAGCAATTATTACCCCTTCCCCACCCTCCCATTCCCGGTTCAAAAGTTCTAGTCTGTCATTATGAGTCCTTCACCAACATAACATCACTTTTTTTTTACTCACCACTACGTCATGTTCAGTTCACCTCAAAGTTATAAACGAAACCAAGTGAACTCTATCAATAATGGGCTAGTTAACACCGTAGATTTTATATGTCCTTTTTGTGACATTCCTGTTTTATATTTCTCCACTGCTCGTGCAAGAATTTTATTTCCTCTAATTGGATGATTTCAGATGAAAAACAACGTATTTGCCATGATTAATTTTGTTTGTTTAAAAAACTGTTAGTATGATAAAAAAAAGCTTGTGAATTAAAATTTATAAAAATTGTTAAAATCCTCTAAAAATTGAAATTTACTAAAAGAGATTGATTATAGCTTCCTAAATTGAAAGACAAATTTAATTTACTAAAATAATTATCACTATATCCAGAAAAGTTATGTTAACAATCTTTTCAAAGGATTAATGGGTCTTCTTTATTATGTATTATTATTATTATCAACGCGTCTTACTACCCGTTCGGTTTATACGCAATTACGCTAATGTGTAATGGTAGGGTGATTGTGAGATGAAATGGAGGACCTACAGTTTAACGTGGAATCCGAACCATGGTCGAGGCCTGGCATTTCCCACATTTCTTTATTATGCACACACTAAAAGTAGTTGGTGGTAAGTGTTGCTGGCTATGGTTAGTATTCTCATAATTGATTGTGTTTGGAAAGTCAAGATTATATAACTTAGAGAAAATAAATACAATTCTTCACAATAAATTTATTCTTTTGGTAAAGACTGTTAAATATCACGACCTAGTGAATTAAAATCTTTTTATTGAGACTATTTCAATGGGCTTAGTTCTTACTTGACTATCTAATTAATGGTTTACTATTTGAAGAGTGTAAATTATACATAGATTTTGAGATATAGGTGCCTAACTTTATGCAAATCCTATATTTTTCTTCCTAACATCACAATTATAACTTTAAAACTACTTCACTCTTATATCTTCATGTCTATCTCAACTCTAATAATTTGTTAGTCTTAAATAGTATATTAAATTTTTTAGATAGTAAAATTTATGTAAGAAGAAGATTTTATAATTGTTAATCATACAATTACAATAGTTTTACCGGTTGTTCTCGATGTTTGTGTCCTATTAACTCACTTTACGAAAACATTTTTTATTTTATTTTAGAAAACAAGGTGCTAAAGAAGATATTTGGTCTAAAAAGGGATGAGGCTACTGGAGAATAGATGAGGTTACATATTGATAAGTAACATAGCCTGTATGAATCATAATATATTATTAGGATAATCAAGCCTTGTAGATTACGGTAGGCAGGACATGCAGCACGTATGGGATAATCTAGATTCTAGAACCTTGTTCAGGGTACTGACTGGCAAACCTAATGAGATGAGTCCAATGAGAGGATAACATTAGAATGGACCTGAAAGATATAAGGTGTAATGATTTGGACAGGATATAACTAGCTTCGGATAGAGAGAGGGTGTAATGAGGTGTACTGGATATAACTAGCTCAAGATATATAAAGAGTGTAAGGAGTTGGACTGAATAAAACTAGCTCAAGATAGGTATAGTGTATAATGAGGTTGACTGGATAGAACTAGCTCAAGAGAAAGATAGGTTGTAATGAGGTTGATTGGTTATAACTAGCTTAAAAGAAAGATAGGTTCTAATGAGGTTGATTGGTTATAACTAGCTCAAAAGAAAGATAGGTTCTAATGAGGTTGATTGGTTATAACTAGCTCAAAATAGGGATAGGTAGCGAACATTTGTAGTGTGGCAGTGAACTTTGATTTCTAATGTCATAGGGTAAGTAAGTTTTTTTCTCTATCATAGCTCTCAGTTTTTCCTTTCTCATTCATACCCCATTGAAGCAAATATAGTTCCATAAAAGGGCATTAGACACGGGGAAATAAAAATACCTATATTTTTAAAAATCTACTTTATACACACAACATCAGATGTTTATAAATATAATTTAGAATTCATACAGAATATGATTTAAATTTCCCTATCTAACTATCAGTTAAATATACTTGTTCTATAGTTTTAAATAAATATTTTTATCCTTTGCCACATAATTAATTTCTATTAAACTAGTAAATCATTGCAACGATGGCTGCAGATTATTGCAATAAAATGTATTCAAATTTATTTATTTTGAAAATAATTATATAATAAGCCCTTATTCAACTTTTTTGTAAAAAGTTTACTCGTCAAATACCATCAACTTTATGTGAATATTTAGCTTTCGGTGTTTAATTTGAATCAAAACGTTTATTTTCCCCTTTACGCCACGATGAGAACTGTAAAACGACCCCCCTCCCAGATTTTTATCTATTCAGTGCACCAAACCACTCAAGTAAGAATTAAGGTGTTATTACATTTTTACCAAAGAGAAAAATTTAGTCTACCGATTTACAACTATAGACAAATCATAGTTTCCATGGTGATGTAAACAAAGAATGGTTGTACAGATGAGCCACTGCCCACACAGAAGGAAAATAGAAAATTCGCTATAAAAATTGGGTTTCAGTCTTAGGCTACTCTTTTTGTCAGGATCCTGTATCCCATAAGTTTTAAACTGAATGTCCCTTGGTCAAAATCAGTTAAACCGTTTTCAATAACCAGAAATGCACTTATTAAAGAAAATATAAGATATTTAAAGAGAAAAAGGGTGAAACATTGAGAAAATGAGAGTGAGTGTGTGAGTGCATTGGTGCATTAGTGTGCGATTTTGTTGGTGTGTGAGTGTGAAATTGAGATTGTTTATAATAAAAAGTGAGTGTAATAGAATGATTGTGAAAAAGTGAGTGTTAAAAAGTAAGAGTGATTGAGTAAGTGTGATCAATTGAATTTTAGTGAGTGAAAGTTAGAGAGTGTGTGGGAAAGTGATAGAGTGAGGAAAAAGAGAGTTTGTATGAGAGAAAAAGTGAGTGTGAGAGTATTTGTGGGTGTGTGGGAGAAAGAGAGTGTGTGCGCGAGGGCGTTTGTGTAAGAGAAAAAGAGTGTGTGGGAGAGATTGTGTGTAACATGATAGATGTGATACACACAACTTTAATTTGAAATATTACACAATCAAAATCAAGTAGTAACATCGAAACATAATTTAACTTATTTATATTGCAATATCATTTGTAAAAATAAACACAAGGAACTTTACTTAAACAATAAAATGGCTATCCAAACACGATTCATGATCATTTTATTAATTTTTGAAATAATAATTACTAAACATATTTAAATATGATTGTATATTTTATAATTATTAATTCATGCTTAAAATAAAACTTATGAAAATATTCTGGAGAAATTGACTACTTAACCTTAATGACAATAAATATTTCTCCAGTCTATAAAACGAGATCCTTCAATCAAATAATATAGGTAAAAGATTTACCAGGATCTTTTACTATAGCTGCCATTTTGTGATTAGAGATAACTCAAAAGTAAATAAGAAGAAAATCATCAATGAAAACAAAAAAAGACTTATAATCTTTTATCATTGCATTGATTAGTAAGACCATTTGTATATATATTTCCCTATTTTTTTTGTTGCACCATACAATTTTTTGTAATGAAATAATAAATAATAATAAAAAACCTATAACAGGAAAAATAAATATATTTGTCTTCGGTTCACTCAGTCAGGTGTAAGAGAAAAATGTGTATTTTGTTTATCTATATAATTTATGTTTTAGTTGGGCGCTACCCCTAGTATCTAGGGGAAAAATAATAATCAAAAGGAAAAAACATTTACATCGGCTATCAACTCAGTGTCACGACGAATCTCAACCTCGAGACCACTGGGTAAACTTAAAACTAAAAAACATGAACAATTTAGATAAAAAAAATAGATTGTTGAAGAAAAAATGTAATTTAGGCTAAAAATAAAAATAAATGTATAAAATAACAATTGTTGGCACTTTTGTGAATTTATTGTTCTTTCCCTCTTGTCCACATTCAAAATCCTACCTATGGAATTCCGGTTAGTTATAATTCTAATTTAATAAAGTCTAGCACAGTATTGTTGAAAACAAAAGAAGAGAAAAAAAATATATATATACAATTAATAAAATTAATAATTAGACATAAAATATAATGTTAATTGATTCTTTGCATTAGTTTGTCTTTCTGGAAGTAAATAAGTTCCGATTTATATAGGAGAGAGAAAAGAAATGATTGCAATAATCGAAAGTTGAAGAATTGGTTTGACCTCACCCATGAATAATTAGTCCATATTGAAACACCTTCTTCATAAATTTGTTTCACTCCAAATTCTTCCACAATTTAAATGAGAATAAATATTGTAGTGCTTGCACACACACTTAGCTTCCCTTTTTTGCTACTTTCACCTTAATCCACCACCTTTGAATCACTACAAAATAACTTGAATTGGGAGCTCCATCGATTTGGTTCCATGTTGGACCAACAACCAGGAAGAAGCCCTCTCTACCCTTTCAAAACCTTCCAATCTTCTAAATTTTAAAAATGTTCTATTCTTACTTCCAAGTCTAAAGGGAAAACAAAATATATAACGAAAATAAATTGTTGGCTATAGACTAGGGAGAAAATAAAAATGAAATGTAGGTTTAATATACATATTGAAATATGGCCAATTGAATGAGAATAATGTTTTATAAAGAATTAAATGTCTATTTCCTTCTGTCAAAACTTGAACAGCCCGCTTGATTTTTCTTCCTTCCTTGTTCTTTTTCAAAGCACGGGGTCCTCTACTCACTTGTTTGATAGCACTGCGCATGCGTTAAAACAAACATGGCCGACTTTAAAAATTAATACAAGAGTCAATCACACTTCTTAAAAAGGATATTTAATATGTTTAATAAAAGGTAAGTGTCCTTCCTTAAATCAAAATTCCTTATTTAAATTATTTAAAACAATGTTTTACGTTGTTCTTTCCGTCTTTTTATTTATTTAATAAATGTAAACAGTATCATTAGTCAGGCCGGCAACCAGCTGGCGAGCTTCGAAGATTTCACGCGAAATTAAATTGGAAATTGTTCACAAAAGTAAAAGAAATAGGGAAATACAAGGTAGGGTGGCAAATAACATCACATTTTTAACCATAGAGAAATATTTTATTTACAATATTAGTGATTGTTTTTAACTAAAGAATAATATTTTATTTACAGTCACACAAATTAGGGTTTCCATTATAATGTGAACAAAGAATGAAAAGCTGAAAAATATCAATGAAAATTGGAGCTTCTTTGGAAACTTCTAATTTTGGGACATCCTGAACACATTAACCTTAAGGCCATGCGTCCAGAAATTTTTTTTTTCGTCATTCAAAAGAGTTTTATTCTATGAAATGTTATACACCAAAAATTTATTT
>CABEEJ010003265.1:0-24927 GCA_901482245.1 Timema douglasi
TATATATATATATATATTATTTCTAAAATATTTTGTGTAAATTAATACTATAACTTAATTTCAAATATGCAGACGCGTTAGGGTGAACTTGAGAATTTTAGCGCCTGAGACCGCAATTAGAATGAACTTAGAATATATAGCCCACCTGCTTTCACTCCAAGGGATTCTCCAAGAGACAAAATATATAAGCTCTGAAGCACCATTGCATTAACGTTTTTAATCCCATCCACGGCTAATTTTATTCATAAAAAAAATTAAAAACCATAACAAGGATTTTTTAACCATGGAAAATAATAATAGCAAAAACTCTTAAATACTTAATTTATACATCCATCAAAACTTCGCAGTTAAAGTGTTAATTTACCTAGCTAAAGATTACGTGACATGAGACTATGAGTAAAACCAGTCTCACCAACTTATTTACAAAGTTACTAAATGTTTTGTAGCTCAAAAAACCTTTAAGTAACTCTTAAGAGCTTTAGTGAAAATTAACCAAACGATTCAAACATAATTATGAATATTAATAATATTTATAATATTTTCAACTCTCGTGGTGGACTAATAATGCAATGAGACGGTAAGTAAATATAGATAAGCTCTAATTAATTATGCCTTTAATCTAAATTAGCCGTTAAGATACACAGATCAGTGAGTATGCAGGCTAAGGTATCAGCTTTGTCGGTGATGGGAGACAAAGGTTAGAATCCCGGCTGTTTGTAGTGAAGATGTTTTTCCGACACTATTTTCCTCCCTCATTCTATCTCTACCAAAGTTAATACGGGTACATTTATTTTTAAATTACACTTTCCTCATACCTATTTTACTAGGGTAAATATGCGGATAGCCCGATATGAGTATTAAGAGGCTGCATTTATTGATTCGGAAGTCAAAACGTAGACTTATTTAATTTTAAAACCAATCACATAACAAAAAATATAAAATTTTGTAAATAAGAGTTCTACAGAAAGTATAATTAAACATAAAGGGCGGGAACTTTTATGTGTATACATAAAAACGTTGGCAAACTCGCGGTGTCCCGTGCTTGATCTCCTGGGCGATACGGATCCCGAAATACCACCATGTCTTGCAGGTAGTATAAATACCAACTGGCAGGGAAAGATCAGACGGGGCTGATTAGCCGGCCGGCCGAGACCGGTAAGCGCCCGATAAATAGAATACCCCGCACCAAACGGACGACGATAAAGTTATTAACCACCGGGTGGATTATAGTCGATCTTAAAATATACTCTTACGGGGACATGAGAGGGAGCTGACTTTTACCCGCCTCGTTGGCGCAATTCCTAAAAATGTTGAATTTCAGCGCCAAATATGTGCAACGTGCATTTAAGTGGAAGAGTGAAAAAAACCCACCTCATTACATCCGACTGGTATTCTAGCTCTGATCTCCCCATCATCGGCAGTCCAAGCTAATGCGAGAATGACGGCTTAGACCGAAGGGCCACCGAAGCGGATATGTTAACCATAGATGTTTACTCACGTGAAATGAAACCAAACACACGCGAGGTCTTGGCTTTCAGACAAACATTTCTCAATAAATTATACGATGACTTGGGCATAAAAAAAAAGCCCAAATTATCACCATCGTTGAAACGATAACACAATTTTTACCAATAAAAGGTTTCAAACTGTTGGTAGCAAACATAAGGTTAGTCTTAACGTTATATATAGGTGGCCTACTCTTTTCTTTTTGTAATAATAAGTTGGAATTATTTGTACTTAAAATAATTACGATAAAGATTCTTTTTAATTTCTCTAGACACTTCGGAAATAAAGTATTGCGACCGTCAAAACATTTGAACTCAAGATATTGATAAATGACGATGTTTCATGACACTCTTAAACAGAAAAAAGTTGTTTTTGCAATGCCGTCTGTTTGTATGTCTGTCTGTACCTCAGGCTAGAGTTGAAACCATTTCACAGACCGGGATTAAACTTGGTATCTGAATTAGATGTTAAACTCGAAATTGAAGAGAAAAAGAGAGAACAAACGATTTACTCAAAATAATATTAACGATTTTGATTAAATTTTATATTTAGACACTGACTATCAACATAAACAAGTTGAAAACTCATTTTATCACGAACATGACTTGGAGGGTATTTTACATAGGGGA
The DNA here is from genome assembly GCA_901482245.1 of Timema douglasi. Lineage (NCBI taxonomy): Eukaryota > Metazoa > Arthropoda > Insecta > Phasmatodea > Timematidae > Timema > Timema douglasi. Next base: position 2,136 of record CABEEJ010003265.1, read on the forward strand.
AATTTTCCCATTTTCATCATTTCTCCGAAACTTTTTAGGATAGTAAAGAACTTATCATTGTAAAATTGTAGTATACTATTAAAGATCAAAATCTTTATTTGAAATGTATATTTATAATACCAATAGTTTCTGAGCTATAAGGATATATATATTAAATCAGGTCTTTGGAATTTAATTTGATTCTTATGTTCTTTGATGGACAAAGTGTTTTTCTTTTCTCAATTTCTCTCCGCTAACAATCCTCCTAGTTCCTAATGCCATAAAGTAAGTGTGTATTTTATTGTATTTATGATATTTGGTGCAATGTTTCTACAACAATGTATAGACCGATGATTTCATTCACAAATCCTGCAAGTTTATAGTGTCTATTTTAAGATAAAAGATAACGTATGTGCGGTGCACCATGCCATTTATTTATTATGTCGCTTGTGATTAAACAAGTTTGACTTGCGTGTTTTAAATAGTCTAAATTATTGTTCTGTGACTGTAGAGAATATATTTTATTTTTATAAAATAATAATACTCTGCCACAGCAGTGATCACGTGGTATAAGTGCCTAGCTCACACAGTCAAGTTAACCTGTGATAGGGAGGTCAGGATTCGAATCCAGGCCAGTTGTAGTGAGGATGGTTTTACCTAAATGTAGAATTTAGTGGAGGGAAAGTGGGAAACAAATTACGCGGCGTGGGGTAAACACTCTCAACATCCCCTACCAGGATCCAAACCTCGAGATCCCCACCTCCAGCGGATCTGACTAGATGAGCTTGACGTCTATGTTGGCTTGACCACCGATGCGGGTGTAATTTTTCTTCGAACAGTTTGTATTAGAGGGTAATTATTATGAATGTTGGTAGAGCAGGGGAGTGAGGGGGAAGATCGTTGTAATCCTTCCGAAAAGAGAGCGTTTAACTAATAGTCGAGGTCAGCGGTCAGATTACCCTTCCCTAAAGATTAATCTCGACGACAAATTGGGCTCCCTGGAAATCTGTGAGACGATTGGTGCCCTGCGTTCACGAAGTTGAAGTCGTCACACTTCCGGAGAGTGATTGAGAGCTGCGTGTTGGTTGGAGGAGCTTGTTGCGTGGGTATTCTCGAGTGCGAAATGCTATGTACTAGTAAGTTACAGTAATTAATGGTACTAAAGAACAAATAATCCCGTTTTTTAAATGAGTTTAAACAGATTTTAGAGGTATAATTCAATAAAGACACAAGTAAACATTTGTCAACGGTTTTCAATGAAACTTTATATATATATATTAGTTTAATTGAAAAACGTCATATATATATATATATATATATATATATAAACAAAGGGGTGGCCCTTATATGACCTAATTTTTTTAAATTAGAAATTGAAGCAGGTCAGCCCTTTAAATCAAGGGTGTCAAACTAGTTTGATCATAAGAGCCACGTTAAAACCTAAATATATTGTAAGAGCCACATTTAAAAAAAAAATTCACCACGAGAAGTAAAAGGAACTAATTTTAGTGCTTTTTATATTAAAAAAGATCATTACATAACATATTAGGACTCCCCCCTTTATTTTCCCCCAGAAATATGAGACCTTTTATTCGCCTGCCTATTACCGGCCAAACAGACCAAAACGAAAACGACGCCTTTACAAACAATGGTTGTTAGTTTACATCAAAGACAAGCAATGCTACTATTTATTTGATGAACAAAAATTCCTGCTACCACTTTTTCTGAAACAAGGACCTTCCTCCTCGACTTCGCGTTTTAAAGGTTTCTAATCGAACATTTTAAGAGTTAGACTATTTGAAGCGTTACTAACAAGCCACTTGTTACAAATTCCAGTAATATTTATTTCAATTTGAATACGTTAAAACTATGTTTTATGTTGTCAGGTATTTACATTTCGTCTAAAACAATTAGAATAAATCACCCAACGCCTAGTTAAGGTACACAAAAGAGACTGATTTCAATTTTTTGTTTCCTCTTAGCTCCGGAGTAGGAAACTAAAAACAAACGTTTTCTCTTCACTGGAAGGTCCGACAAACTGCAATGTTGCCAAGCCCAGCGAACAATAGTGTGCCAGTAACAAAGCTAGGTTTTGCTACTTTACCCAAAATCGTGAGAAATTCCAAGATGTCACACTTTATTTACCAATCCTTTCTAGCATGCCCTGTTTATTTTTTAATACACCAGCTTGAAGTGTGAAAATACAACACTTAGCCCCTTCCATCCCCTCTGTTTTGTTTAAAAGTTCCACGAATCTCGCCTACTCTCAAACCTTACATTGGTAGTAACATTGTCTTGGGTGTTCTCTGCACGGAGATTGCTGCGCTCATGTCATCAGCCAAGTTTCTCGGAAGGGCGACAAGAATGAGTCATTACAGGGTAGCTACTTGCTTCCTCTCCCCCCTCCCCCCACACTATCTTTCTCTACCTCTTTCTTACTCACCAACACTGTACAGTAATATTTATCAAAAGAAAAGTCAGTCCGAATTTAATGTTGGTCCGTTATAAGCCCCGCGGGCCACACAGATCATAGATCAGGCCTCAAAATGGACATGTCTGCTCTAAATAGTTTGTTTATTACAATTTTTTTTTTATCTAGGATCCACTATTCGTCCGGGTCATCTGAATATATTAACACAAATGAGGTAAGAATGAACAATATATGTATTAAATTAAACGTACCATATTTTCGTGCAAGGAGAATGGAAAACAACATTTGAGGAAGAAAACACTTCAGTGTACAACTCTGCTTGGATTTTAACGTCGACCTTCCCCATCATAATCAAACCAGATAAGAAATAGGTGACACCTTTGGCCTTATCACCATAGAATTGGGTGACTTATATTAACTACAAGTTTGAATGATTAATATTTAACCTATGCAATCAACGCACGTCCTTCCTTGATGTCTGGTACTAAATCATAATCACAATTATTTTGTTTGGTGTGATAAGGCGTTAACTATAGAGAGCTACTTTCAATTTACTTTATTTTATCCTTGTATGTAAATTTTAAGATATTTATTTTGGTGTGCACTGCAAAAATGCTTCTTCGCAAGACAGCATGTGCATGTTAAACTTAACAGCTTTTTTATAGTTTTTTAATGGTTTTGCGTGTAAATTAAGTGTGTTTAGTTCTGCACCCATAGTATTAGATTTAAAATTATTATTTTGATGTTAATTGCAACAATAACTTCGAGTAAGAGAGCCATTATTAGCGTGCTTGCATTTATTTACACTTTAGGTTTAGGTACCTTTTTTGTTTATTTGGTGGTTTTGTGTGTAACCTAGGTTTATTTAGTTTTGTTTCTTAGATAATAAATTTAAACTATCTATTTTGTTGTTAATTGAAACAAAGCCTCCCAATAAAATAATCTTGAGACAAGGACTGTAAGCATTTACACTTTTAGTGTGTGTGTGTTATATGCAACAATGCCTTGGCATAGGCCAGAAAAGTTTGATGCAAGGACTGCAAAGAATATTCAAATTTTAAATACACGTATGAGGGTGGCTGAGATATTTATTATTTGTAGACAGAAGCGTCCTATCTTAAAACGTATATAGTATTTATATATATCAAGTTATTGAGAAGTAAATAGCTCAATCACCCTCATCCGTAATCGAATCAAGCCCCCTAGATTTATGATAACTCAAACAAATTGATCCACAGGGACGGCACGGCACGTTAAATATCCATAACCTCTACCCCCCACCCAAAAAAAAATCTTACTAGAGTCCCAATTTTGACTTTTTTTTTTACCGACGTTCTCATAAATGGGCTATTGTAACAAGCCAAACGTGAATGGCGTGGTCTGACACATTTGCACCAAAGTCGGAAGCGCGTCTGTCTGTAAGTCCCGGGTTCAATTTCCTGAATGGCCGAACACAATTTTATCATTGAAGCTTCCTCTTTCTTGACAACCCGGAAACTGGATAGTGTGTCTTCTCTCTAGTTAAATTTGTAAGTCATGCGCTGATTTAAGTTTTTGTTTAATTTATTTCAAGTATTTAACGTGCACTTTCTGAACCGAGTGATTAAATCAGCTTATTACTTATACACTAACTTAAATCTAGAATAGAATCAACATCCGACCCCCGTCCGTTAATTCATCACTGTGAAGGTGTAAACCCACCTTTCATTAAGGATAAATTTTTCGGTCACTTCAGGTATTGAACACATGATCCCTATCTTAGTATACAGACGCGCTACTGAATGAATTAAGGTGTTGGACTTGATATTATCAGTCGGTTCAGAAAGTATAGGTTTAATCGCTCCAAACAAACAAACTTGTTGTGGACATCTAGGGTTTAATCGCACTATACTGATACATATCTGTGAAAGTTNCTTCAAGCCTAGAACCCGTGAATAATTCCTTTTGTCCAGTTGAATGGGCTAACCGGGCGAGTATGCAAAGCAATGAAACAGCCGACACACAAACCCTGACGAAATGAGGCCGAAACTCCCGGCTATACACAGAGAGCGGTGAAATGGACGCATTACAAAGCTCGCACGCACATATCCATTATCCGATGGATACGAGACAGCTGCATTTCAAGACATTATAGAGCACATACAACTCGTGGGCTTAGCATGCGTGGCTGAGTGTTTAGCGTGGTCGACTACATGGCCATGATTCGATTACCAGTCGATCTGACTAAAATATAAGGCTTTTTTTTAAGATGAGTTTTATAGAATCTGGTTTCTTTATTTTACCAACAAATATCTAATTTGATTAACAGAAACAATAATAAGTATAGGAGGTTCATCTTATTAAACTTGTATTACTTTTTTTATTCTACCATGATTTTGTTACCATTAACTCTTCAATGTCTACCTCGGGGGTCTTGTAGTAAAGTGCTTGCCTCAGAGCCCAATGTTTGTGGGTTCAAATCCAGCCAAAGTCAACGTATTTTTCTTGATAGGTATAAATCCGTAGCATGACTTTCTCCAGAGGGGAAATAAAGCTGTCGGCCTCATGTTGATTGTGGAATGTAAAAGATTCCTGGATGGTGTATGAAAAATACCTTTACGTAAAAATTAGTGGACTCTTTCGCGCTCGCTCAAATAAATTCAGTGTGGAATGCAACGGGAAGCTACCATAAGTCTTGAACTCCCCTAGTAAATGTGATTTACACCAGATGGTGCAGGCGGCAATAACCGTCGTATAGGCTGAATGCATGCTCAGCTACGGATAGATAGACATCATATCAAACCAGTCTTTAGGTTGTTGACTTAAGAAGAAACAATCCTTTATTGGCTAAAGAAATAAGTAAATCACAGATAAATTATAACTTTTTTGCTATAATGTCAATATTAAGTTGAGTGATAAATTATTTAGGTGAGGTATGTTTCCTCCGTATCTTATTATCCGTTTATGCATGTGTTGTATTAATGGGATAGGAATTAGGAAGATAACATTTAAGGGAGAATGTGTCCACATTTTCGTGGAGGATGAGTAGGGAAACCATTTAATACAAAATTACCCTCAGTACACTTTTCCGGGATTAGAGTCCGAGCCGGTAAACCATTTTAAACCAAACTGACCATCATACCACATGTATGTTATTTAGTGTGTAAGTCATGTTATTATCAGATATTTGGTGCGAAGAGTGCAAGCTAAATACCACTCCTAATAAAAAAAAGATTATGTTCAGATATAATTTGTTTACAAAGGGGTGGTAAAAAGAACTTTTGAGCCAGTGAGCCAACTATCACTGGATACAATGTAAGTAACACTTTATATACAATGACCAGTGGGAGTCTTACCTTGACTGATTACACCATGATCCTGTAATATAAGTCATACAATAGTGGAACCAAGCGAGGTAAGATTGTTAAGTTGTTGTGCATACTAGGGTACTTGGATGTGTTGGGTTAAATAAAGTGAGTCGAATCAAAGAGACCATTAAAAATGAAATCAGATCTTTTTTGTCTTGTTTCCTCCCATTCACAGCCGCTTCTGAAGATAGGGAAACCGAAATTTGATCTTCAATAAGGCCGGGCTGCGGCAGACTATAGAATCGTGGGCCGTAGCGATCGTATTCTATAATACATAGATAGGGCATACTTAAATATACTAATGCAACTATTTTTATTCGATGAACGACACAAAGACGCCGACAAGCGCTTAGTAGAAATTGGGGTGGGCTAGCGCTTGATTGTCTAAACCAGTGGTACCCAAACCGGGGGTTGCGTCCCCCAGAGGAGTGAAGCACTTCCAGTGGGACTCAGGGAGGTGGAACAATTTGGAAATAAAAGTTGAACATAAGCCAAGAAGTGAAGAAATTCTTTGATTCAATCTTACAAAGCAAGAGCATTTTTTTAGGTATTGACAACAATGGCACTGCCTATTAGGTTGTAAAAGCAATATTCAATAACTTATGAAAAAATAACAACAGTGCCGACGATCACACTAATTTTCATTCATTTTCTTTGTTCCAGTACGCTACCAGTATTACAATGTTGTTTATTAAATAAAGAAGTGATTAAAAAAAAAAACATTTTAATGTTATTATAGATGTCTCAAAAATTAAGAGTGGAGGAATAGATCAACTGAGTGGAGCATCAGGTAAAAAATGTTTGTGAGCCACTGGTCTAAGATATCCTCTGGCCCTCTGCACCTAATGTACCCTAATGTGACGACATTCCTTTCTTGCGACCCCTTGGATAGAGGATGTATTGTGACCGTAAAAAATATTTAATTCTTTATTTGGATGAATCTGATTTTTTTTCCCGTAATGCACTTTGTCTGTCTTATACTGCGACTAGAACTGAACTATTTTACCAATCATGCTAGAACTTGTTTATCTGGGGTTTTCACCAAGTTCTCCACTGGAGTGTGTATATATATATATATATATATATATAGCCATAAAATTAAATTTCCCGAAAAAATGGGATGTGCTATTTTGTTTGTTATGTTAGTTAAACTGCCTAGATATCCTAGCCGATTTTGAGAAAATAGTTTTTTTTTTCTTTTTACGCTTTCAAGTTAACTACCATTAATTTTATGGCTATATATAAAGAGAGAGAGAAAGAGCCAGCCATAAAATTAATGGTAGTTAACTTGAAAGCGTAAAAAGAAAAGGATATCTAGGAAGTTTAACTAACATAACAAACAAAATAGCACATCCCATTTTTTCAGGAAATGACTTGAAAGGTATCTTAGATAAGAGGATATCTCCAATTTTGATCATATCCGCGCAACTCTTTGAAATACAAAACAACTTGCTTTTGCAAAGTTGTAGAGCTATTAAAATAAAAACCTTTAATTGGACTATATTTTCTCCAAACAATAAATTCCAAGCTATAAGCAAATATATATATATATATATATATATATGTATATACCGTATATATATGTATATACCGTATATATACATATATATATGTAGATCTGGGAAATGGAGACTTTATTATCTACTCTTTGGTGGACAGAGATGTAACTATTTTCTCAAAAAGGTTATGTAACAGTGTAAGGCCTATATTATTTCTTTTATGCTCTTTGGTGGAATGGGATGAGTAAGGTATAAAAGTTACTCTCAGGACTGTGGTAACTCAGGAGGATAGAGGGGTATGGATTAATTTTTTTCAAGTATACCTTTTAATATGTATGCGGTTTTCAGAACATTGGTATCTCCGGGGGTAGAGGAGCTCTGATAAATTTTTATCGATCGGAGACAGATGGCTTATCGAGGGTGGCGGCGTGATCAGTGGGGTGGTGGTAAGAATCTGGTCACGTGAGTCACGTGAGGGAAGGATGCATTTTTTAGGGAGGGGGAGGGGCAGCTTGCACGTGGATATGCTCAGGGGGGGGGGCATGCAGCTGTTGTAAAGGATACCCTCCCCCTTCCTTTGTAATCTTAAAAGGATGCACGCATTTAATAACTTCCTTCCTCTATCCTAACTCCAAGTACCGCCTTTCTCTCTCTTTCATATTTCTTACGGGAATCATTCTAGACGCAAACTTAGGAACTAAGGTTAAATAGTATAGCTTCTTTTAATGCGTATATTCTTAAGATAATAACTATATATATATATATATATATATTCCATACAGTGACCATTATAAAATCTCTTTCTCTGAGAATATATTCTTAAAAGGATACCCTTCTAACTCTAAGTATTGCCTTTCTTTCTCTTTAATATTTATTACTGGGATCAAGAACCTAGGAACAAAGGTTAAATAAATAGTATAGCTTTTTTTTAACGCGTATATTCCTAAGATTACAACAATAAATATATATATTCCGTACAATGATTATAAAAAAATATTTTTCTCAAAATATATAGTCTTCAGTCAACACATACGCTTCACCGTCATCGTTTTAACAATACATACATATCTAACCTACAATGATTAAAATATTATCTTTCTCTTGGAATATATAGTCTTAAGCCAACACATAAGCTTCACCAATTGACGTGTAATCGTCTAGATATAACTAGCGCCAAAGACAGACTCAGTCTAGCGTGATGATGTTGAGTCTGCACACACTTCAACACTTGATATATCAGGCCTCACTGTGAAACGTTAAAGTGACGCCCATACATCGCACCAAAGTTTTTACCTTGAAGACCGACTTTTCCTACATAGTCTAGCGGGATGATGTTTACCTCGTCCTTCGCTTCACTAACCTCTTCATCTCCTTATAGTACACGGACGTTGTAGGTCCGATACTTTTCGAGTTCAGAGAGACACTTTAACCGATCGTACTACTCGCACTCGATCTTGTCCAACACCGTCCACAAGGCATCTTCCTCTTCCTGGCTACGGAGAATCTCTAGCTCGTCCCCTTCCTTGAGCTTGTAGATGGGACAGGATGTAGAACAGCTCTCGATAGAATAGCTCGCTTCAAACATACCGGGATTATGACGTCCGAACCAGTTTATGGAGGAATCGCAGTGCTCACTGTAGCCCTTGTAAGCCTCCACAATGTAATATTATAAGCTGCCATTTGAGAACTTAATATCACTCATGTCCTCCAGACAGTATCCCAACTGTCTAAACATATCGAATGCGATGTGATTCTCTAAGCGTGCTCGCCATTATACGCTCAGGATGAAAGGTAAAAAAATCATGTCGGAGGATGGGGTACCCTCCTCCTTATAAACTATATCATTTGAATCGATACACGAATTGTGCGTTGAGACAAACCCTATCCATTAGACGTATACTATATCTCGGGAACATCTTATTATCTTCACTGAAAGGTAAACATCTGGATACGTCTTTCTGAGCTCCTTTACATAAAATCCTCCCGTGATAAACTTACCTTTTATATCTTCGAGTAGAAAGGTCCTGGTATTTGTCTCGACGATGTTACGTATTTTAAACAATTCGGCCAAACAGTTTGTGGCATAATCCTTTTCGAAAACGTTCTTATACTAACTGATACGGACTATATCACCTACTTTAAACATGTTTTGTGTAGGATCCGAGATCTTGAGACGTTTAAAGACTGCAAGTAACATCTATAGGCTTCATCTTTATGGTCGAGTGTACCGTCCAGCTGTATTCGTTCAGTAACGAATCAATCATATCTATCGATAGATAAGATCTTTGGCCACAAACCTCCTCTACATCATGTTCTTGAGGGTATGATTAAATCGTTCCACGACACTAGCTTTGACGTTGATGAATATGGAATAGTGATTCATCCTCTTTCTGCGTTGTAATAATCTGTTCTATTATCCGTTTGGAGATGACGCACGGAGGTAAACATTTGCCAGTCAATATGTCGAGGAAAATCATTGCTGTTGTGACATTCTTCCACGTCTTAGACTTGACAAGTGTAGCCCAAGCGCATTTGAATACACGTCGATGACGGTGAGAAGGTATTTGAATCTCTTATTTGATCTGGGGAAGGGTATAATCTCCACCAGATAGGTCTGAAGGAGTTCGTTTATTCCTCGTACGCTAACATGCATTAGGGGAAACCGTCATCTTGCAGGATGATGAAGCTCACGCGCAATCTCACACTTGGCGGTAGACATGATTATGATATAAATGTAGATTAGATGAATGTTTTTTTAGATGATTCCGGCTTCAAGTAATTCCTCAATGCTAGAAACAATCTCATTTTTGAGCACGGAATGACCCACCCTGGTCGATGCGTAGAAGAGTCATAATCGATCAACAAATTCGTAGGGATAGTCCCAATAGGTATAATCGATCCCTTTTCCTGTTTCCATCTTGTATAAACCATCACTCTCGAGTTCCTCCGCGAACATATATTTGATGATTAATAAATATTTTGATCCTACGCGGATCTTGATACGTGCGTACGGGTATCTCTCAACTGATGCGCGTTCGTTTCTTTGAGCATGGACTTGTAGACATTCAAATCCTCCTTGGTATGTGTGGGTGCTCTTCTGAAGAGTAATTCTAATAGCCCTAGGGTATCCGGTACGGCCATATTGTTAAGAAGTATTGTGCCATCATTTTCGTCGACTATCTTCGAGCTTGATAGAGTTACCTTCATTACGAACACCATAGGTCTTATCAGAATGTGCTTGAGACGAATAAAGATAAGTCTCCAATAAATATATTTTCTGCAATCTCTCAGGTGAGAATTCTACATACTCCTTCAGTTTGGGTTCGGAGAGCCCCATCGCCATCTTGTTTAAACGATATATGATAGGTTTGAGGTTTTCCTTTGCGCCGTACTCAAATTCGTATCAAGCATCGAGTAGTTCCTTATACTTTCGTTTAGTAAATTTACTCGCTTTTATGATATCCTCCGTGACCTTCGTTGACATGGTGCAAGGTGCGAATGTCTCTTACGATGAAGAAACGGTTCATTATATCTAAACGTAAATAAAACCTAATTTTGCGTGTAAAATCTGTGGTGTCATTGAGCATTTCTCCGGCATGAAAAATATAGTCATCTTTGGATACCTCGAAAGGAGTGCTATTGATGGGTTTAAGATTCAACAAGCAAATAATATCGTTCAAGTTCATAAACATCGTTGAAATTATCTCTACCCTCTTGAACTTATAACCACGTTCCCCCGTTAAAGCTTCCTTCCTCGTAGGTTTGAGAAGATGTAGACAAAACCTCGTTTAGCCATAGAGTCTACATTAAGGTTTAGGTGCCATGTCTGAGGGTAGTGAGGGCATTTCTATGGTTTGCAAAACTAAGCCACCCGCACCGTAAAACCGATCGGTATCTGTCGTCTTTACTAATAGTATTTTAAGTATCGCGAAAGACTCCTATAGCATTAGCAACTTCAGACCTAAGGTATCTAGCGTCGTTTTATTCTCTTTGACACGATCTTAATGAGGACTAGCCATTTTCCACGCCTCCTCCATGCCTTGAAGGATACTCCTCCAAAGTTGATGTACTTTATTCGATCCTTCTACGAACTATCAATCAACGAAACTATCGACCCTTTGATAGAATACTTGGCCGCATTGAGAGTAAGTACCTGCTCGTTACTATGTCTAGCGTCCATCTTATCGAAGTAAGACTTCTTAAAGGCATACTTAGATACGATGGGCGTCTCAACGTTTATAATCCTCTTCGATCTAGCATCGTAATACCCTTGAGAAGCTAAGTCAGATTTCCTTCCGTCTCAACAATATATCTATACTTGTATAAACTATGCGTTCACAACAATCGGGAAAGATAAAGGTATCAAACACGTAGCGATATCATCCTTTATCAATAACATGATCTTTGCTCAACACTAGAAAATCGAACTTATTTTTTTTCCAACACAGCGAGCAGATCTCCTTAAACTTTTGGAACGTTATATCCTTATTCAATTTATCGTCATATACATTTATCAGGTTCGTATCGTACATCCTGAAAAGGATGAGAATGTTGACGTTATCTCTTACCATCTGTTTTGGAATGCGTCTGACAAAGATAGAAACAGTCTATAGCATTATATCTTCACATACTGAAATAAGCCTGTATGTTGAACGGTTTATCACAAGCGACGTCGTCAACGATTAATATTAAGTCGGGGTTAGCCTCGCAAGGTGGGATAATCACCGCGTTTTTATAATAAGGGAAATAGCACATGCCTTCGACGAGAGAGATAGCCTTTGATAAACGTTGGTACTTGGGCTGGTACAACGATTAAGAGTTAACGTACACATACTTGAAGAGTAGTCTATATGGTTACTCCAGCAGACTGATCATAGCGTTGGATTTGCCGCTATTCGAAGGTCCACATATGATGCAACGGATAGTATTTAGTAACAGCGTAACGTGTCTCTGAGGTAAGGCTCTACCCACATCGTGATCGTTGTCGCTTAGAGTTAAAGAATATGTCTGTTTCTCGAGCCGCATGTCAACTAGAACAACTATATAATGTACGCGCCTATATAAATACGTATCAGTACATGTTATGAAGCGAGGAAGGGGAAGAGGATTGCTGGAAAAGATAATCAATAATCAACCGTTTGAGGTGCATAAACCTGGATACTAGTACTGCGAACCAGGAACCAAGTTGGAAAAACGATTGAAACGAGGGGATCCCGAAGTCAACGAGTTAGATTGTTAGAGTAAGGAACACGATATTGCCTACTTCAAGGTAAAATATCTTGTGGGACGTCATACCGCAGATCGCAAACTTACCGAGAAAGTGTAAAAGAGTACTCAAACCTGACCCGAAGTTAAGTGGCAAAGCTACCACGTCGGCTGTAGCCAACACGATGAAAGATAAAGTCAAGATGGGGTCCGGTCTGAAGAAGAAAGGTCGTCATCCTCAAGAGCGTGCTAATAAACGTAGTACTACTACCACTCGTCAGAAGAAGAAGAAGAAGGACAGGAGAAGGTAGCTTGGCTACAGAGTCGCATCGGCGTCGATAATGACAAGTACGAATTTTACGAGCTGGGCGATATCGGTTGTCCTTCTCTGAGTAAGATTAAAAATCTGCACAACGTAGGAAGAAGGACCGGAGAAGGTAGCTTGGCTACAGAGTCTCATCGGCGTTGATAGTGACAAGTACAAATTTTACGAGCTGGGCGATATCGGTTGTCCTTCTCTGAGTAAGATTAAAAATCTGCACAACGTAGACGAGTGTTCCAGTCATTCCGGTTTCGCCTACTCGTGCACCACATAAAATGTCCTACTCCTCCATGAATGGTTTAAGAGTTTTAAGTCTGATCAAACAAAATGTTTGCGATCTGGCCAAGAGTGCAATACAGAACCATACGAGTTCGGTCATTACCGTACTGATTCATATCATAGTCTTGATCAACGAGTAAAAACAGTACATCGATCTCGATAAGTTATCATGTTTTTGCGGTTAAGACGAGGTTGACAAGGTTTGAAAGATGAAATCTACTGACGGTGCTATCACTAAACGTATTGTCGGAAAGAAGAATAAAACTACTGAGGAAGCGCTCAAAGAGTCTACGCACGTACCTGCGAAAAAGAAGCTACGCGACGAGTCTAAGGATGTGTAAAGAAATACACATACCGTTTTATTTTAAGTGACTAGTGCTCGTTTCTGGGTGTCGAACCTTCTCCCCCTTTTGAAAATCTTCATCCAGCGTATCAGCATCGATGGTTGAAGACTGACCATCCGGCTGACTGGGAAGAAAGTGATCAAAGGCAGCACCTCTGATGTTTACACTTACCCACTGTACAAGTAATCGTCTTTGAGTTTGAATGTAATTTGATAGAAATATAAACTAAAGGGTGTGTGAAAAGAAAACGTTCGTTAACTACATGAAGGACTTGTATTTAAACCGGTAATGTAATCTCTAGATTGAAGATAGAAAAGATTTTATTATCTAGGTCGTCAATACTTCTTGGATCCATCATGTTTTGTGTACATGTATAAGTCTAGGAATGTATCAACATATTTCCAAAAATTATTATTACTTTGTAATCTTTGTAAATATATGTATTTAACCAATTAGAGCATAAGTCTATGACTGTATTAAACATTTAAATTCTTTAAAAAGAAATGTATTTAATCAATTAAAGTACGAGTCCAAGAAAGTATCAAGTATTATTTAAGTAAAAAAGAGTAAATGATTATTAATTTGTTTCTTTTGGAAATATATAATAAAAACACACAATACCTTAGTAATATTTCGATTTTATTAATATAATAATATAATTTTTAGATATACACACTACATTAGTATTTTTTCTTCTTCAGAAAATAAAGATAAAGTTACAAACTTGAAAAAAAAAAATTCCAATCACGAATAAGGGTCGCAATATTATTTTCTAATCATGATTCTAAAGTCTTTCTTTATATGCACTACATTAATTTCTTATCTTCTTCTTCAGACAATAGTGAAACAGTTACAGATCTTGAAAAAAAGTTTTTCTTAATCATGAATATACGCCGCTACAAAATTACATTATTATTTTCTTAATCATTTACTCTATAATTCTATATACTCGTATGTCTTTAGACGAAATGCATTAATATTTTCTTAATCACTTACCCTGTATGTCTATAGACTCATACATACACACACACTACATTATTATTTTTCTTCTTCAGAGAGGTAGAAGGGTAGTACCGATCGATGCCTCACTCTCTCTCTTCACATTTGGGAGGGAGTAGATGCCCGCTCACTTATAGAGTAATGTTACCACGGTAGAGTATTGACTGTGCCAGGTACTATACATCTATTATCGTCTATAGAGCATAGGGCGACCCGGATTAATTTTTTAGTGTAAAGTTTGAATCCTACGGATCCTATCAAACGAACCTCTCTCCTGATAAGTGTCTCATTGCTCAGACATTTGCAACAGTCCTCTAACAAAAGCGTTCTTAACGCGCTACTCTTGACCCCTTTAGGCTTGAGCGTCTCACCATCATCTTGTACCACGAACGAATAGAGTTTAGGATGTAAACCTATGAGCTCGGTGATGATCCGACCTCGAGTTTAATCTTTTCGTTTACCAAGTACCCCTTTATTTAGTAGAGGCATCCCGTAAATATTGTCTTGTCTGTATGTAGAGGTATTAAGTTAGTCATTAGCTAACGAGATAAGTCATTGGTGCATATCCTCAACCGTTATGCAATAGAGGAGTGAATCCGTGTCTGAGATTTAACGCACCTGGTGGGAAGGCTGGAACCATAACCTAGCAATGTAGACCATACATGACTATCTTCGTGAGATTTCCAATATGTCGAACCCTGCATGGATCGGCATATCGAAGTAAATCTCTTACGGTTACATCTCCATGATGTTAGGGTTTTCTGACACGATCGTACGGTTTTAAATAATTTGGGTTCGCTATGAAGTTACCCGCTCCAAATCTCCCTCGCCACATGGTAGCGATCTTTATTGTACGGTAGGCCCTTTTGTTAGATATAAGACGACAGAATTCGCTATTGTTAATAAGTTTGAAAAACGTATTTTCAAACTGATTGTTCACTTTACTCCTCATCTTCGCGTTCAGCGTGATATACGGAGCCATCCATGGTAATTGCTTGAAACTGAGAGCCCTGTGGACTCTTTGTCAGCTTCAATCAATTCGCTAAAATAGCTTTAAATGACGGTAGTGAATGACGAACTCAGTCTTATCGGCTAAAGTCGTTAACAATGTCTCGTGTTTCCCCACGGGTTGGATTCCTTTTTGGGTACAGAACGTAAAGTTGGAATGAGCACCGTGTACATCTCTAGGATATTCAAGATCAACCTGCAAGATATACCCCCCCGTCTCCGCATAGTCCTCTACCTTTTGCACATCCAATCGGTCGATTTAATCATCATCGAGCGCCTTGAACACTTCATAGGGTCGTGAGGACAGCATGCTAAATGAATAGAGTCCACTCACGTCTAGATAAACGAGATAGGACTCGGGTTTGGAACGGTTGAATGACTCCATATACCGATTATTCACCACGGAGTGACGATTAGCCACAAAACATGCTCCTCCTCGGATGTCAATATCATAGATTAATTTGAGCCGTACCCCGATTATTCCAAATAGAGCTTAGTACGCAAGGCTAGAAGCCGTAAGGGACCATCCGGGATCGAGTCTATACGTCTTCATGCAGAGATCGCGAAAGTTCTCAAAGATGTCAGCCAGTAGTGTCACGTCCACATAAAAGTAGAGGTTCGAGTAGTCCGAACAGCATGATCATTGTCTTATTGAGAGATATGACTATCCGTGACCGCGTTAAAAAATGTATCCTTGCTTGTTAACTGAGTCTCGCCCAGTTACTCGAATGAATCTATATAGTAATAGGCAAACACACCTTTACGAGTGTCCAGTTTGAACCGTTCATCCTCAGGACAACATTTACGGGTGATTTCAAGCTGGCCAGGTTCGAGGTAAGATACGCATTTCTCTAGAGACGTATGTAGAAAGATGAATGTGTCTATAATTTTAATCGTGATCCCTCGAAACACATGCCGAATATATTTCAAGATCACTCTCCTATAAACTTGACTTTTCCCGGCTTGACGATAACACTCTCTCCCATGAACGGATCGATCTCTACACGTTCAACAAGCGATTCAAGAAGTAAAAATGTCGTAGCAGCGTGCGTTGTGGATTAATACACTCAGGTGGTTCGGGTTATTGTAAATAATATTGCATTTTGCATGACTACTCCCACGATAAAGTTCCGTGGCAGATATCCATAACGCGAATATTATCATTCTGGTAAGGCTTTTCGGCAATGAGAGGCCGTAGTATGATCATCTCATTTAGTGGGAGTTAGAGGCGTCATTGGAACTATGGTAGTCTAGTACGCACTTTGCAGTATCTACGAGCTCCTAGACGAATTGATCTGTACAATCTCCTCCTGTGAAGCTACGATACTTGAAGTGACCATCGTAAAAATTACATTTAGTGTACATACATACAAAAGGCTCATGACGCTGTACGTTCTTAGTATTAGAATATTTCTTGTCGGGGCTGCGATTTTTCTATAGGCACAAGTAAGCTCTCCAGGTCCAAATATACGATACATCCTGTTTTCTCTTGCTGCTTGTACTGTGAGAACGTGAGGAATTTATCCTCTCCTTGAGGGAATGTACTCCTTACAGCACCAAATGTTATACACATATCTTTATGCTTTTCAAGTTTGTTTTCGGTCAGGAAATCTGTCAGACATCGAACGGAAAAGTACTTACGTCCTCTTGTAAATGTTAACGTTATTTGCAGGTTTATTAACCAAGATAGATTTTTGATCCCACTACTATGATAAGTTTCCTCCGTTCCATGCACTCTTATCATGAATAAATGAACATGTATGGCACGGTCTTTATCACTGACGTGTACAGGAAAAATCACTAGTTTTTTAGCTTTAGAGATGCCAGCAGTGTCAATACAAGTGTTTTGCGCTGTACACATTGACGGATATATCGTTAAGCCCTTAGAAGCATTTGAGATACTTCATTTCGAACGGGATGGGAATTCCATCAAGTTTCAGCACGTCTCGAAATTTAGAATATGACGACAAACGTTACGGTCTTCCCATCGGTTCAAAGAGGGATGTCAATACGGATACGGGGAAGCAAAACCCTTCTTCGGATTGTACTATCAACGCTCTACGGTTGGCTATAATTCCAGGAATTTGAATCCAAACCCCAATAGGGAAGGCTGAGTTTTTCGAAATATTGATTCTCATTACCAACGTGCCATCATATATCCATCCCGAGTCTCTAGAAACGAAGGCCTCAATATGAACAAGGACTGGGATAATCACGTTATTTTCGTATATCTCCTCCAAGTTTGTTGGAACAAATATCTCACATAGAGTCGAGATGAAGTAACCCTTTACAATTCTAACTTCGGTAGGATGCATGAACTCGCCGATACGGCTGCAATTTAGCTTTATCGACTTATATGCTAGTAATTCACCTACCATCTTTGCGTAAATATCCCCGCACGCAACGAGAAACTGTACAGGATCCTTATAGGGTAGTTCATTGGTAATAGAGTAAGTGTTTATGTGTCGGATGTACGCCTGTTCAATAAGTTTGATAGATCCCAGGAGGTTCCAGGTAAAGTCTAAACTGTGTAAATCCTATCCCTAGGTTTTGCAACAGGATCATAAATCTTTGAATCTGTGTGTCTATATCGTCCTGTTCCAATATCAGTAAGCTCTAACTCCTAATCTGTTCAGGTCTATGTTCTATGTAAGCATTAAATACCTCCCCATCACGACGAGCGATATAATGACTCAGGTGTTTGATTAACAGTTGCTCATTAGAGCTTAATTAATCGAAGGTATACACCTTATTCCCGTTAGTCTGCCGGGTTACTATGATAGGAGATGTCAGGCGAGCTCGTTTTGCAAAAGTTTCCAACATGGTTCTAAGGTCACGCTATGCTCTTAAAGTGTCTAGGTAGACATAGAAAAACTACTCTCCGCGCATTAATCCCTTTATTTCTTCATGGCTTTTTCAGCATATCATCGAGTGAATCCGAAACAGCTATAAAAATGGAGCACATAGTTAGTTTACAGATGCCAGATCATGAAACTATTATATACATACATTGAAGTAAAAAAGCGCCAGTATCTTAGCTCGCGAGCAATTTAAATATTGTAGAGGTGTTTGAAAAATAATGCTTTAATTGTATTGTTTTTGGATACAGGAGAAGAAGAATTAATCCTAATTTCTATAACATTTAATTCATATTTGACTTCTATAGGCTAACATTTTGAAAGCGTTATTATCTTAGCATGCATAAAATTCAAATATTATAGAGAGGTTTGCACCATAAAGCTTTAACTGTATTATTTTTTGGATGCAAGAGAAAAATAATAAATCTAATTGTTTATATCATTTAATTCATATTTGAATTATATAGTAATATTTTTGAAAATGCTAGTATCTTAGCCCACAGTTAAAATATTGTAGAGAGTTTCGAACCATAAAGCTTTAATTGTATTTTTTTTAGTAGAAGAAAAAAAAAATTAATCTTATTTTTTATAACATTTAATTAATATTTGTAATATTAGCGCGCGGGCAATTCAAATATTGTAGAGCAGGTTAAAGCATAAAACTTTAATCTTAAACATTGATTTCGTATATGCCATAAACTTTTTAAATAATTAAGATCAGTAAACGATATAAGGATATTTAAAATGAAGAGTATGTTTTTTTAACTACAATATTTTGAATAATTTGGTTGTATATTAAGAGCGGTTTTACGATATAAGAAAATATTGCGTAAGCTCGCTTCCCTACACACATAAGCATGCACGCACACAAACATGTTGTATAACCAAGCAGATTTGAATGTACACTTACCTTCAAGGGTCAAGATGGCCGTCTTGATAAGATCAGAGATACCCTTGTATACAAGCAGCAGCCCCGCCTTGGCAATGTCTTCCACCTGTGCGTCAGTCAGCAGCGAGAAGCGTTAAGGCAACCACACATTGTACTTCCCTTCCAAAACAGTGAGGACTCATCGATCAAAACGAGTGCTCAACGCTTTTATACTTGTAATGCGGTAACCACGACCAACCTCTTGATCTGTCAACTTTCTCGATAGATCCTACCGTGCTTAACATCTAACGTAGATGTTCACATTAAGATCATTGAAGCACGTGTCGCATCTTCGTGTGAACAAATTCAGCCCTAACTAACCTCTCTAAAAGGGTTGTTTTGACGATGCGATTAAATATATACATACTTTTCGCGGAGGAGGTCCCAGTCCCAGAACCAATCTGTTAACCTACAGGATCAATAACGCGTGCGTCTTATAAATATCCACCACCTAAGCGTACATGCGCACATATCCTCTTTTAAGAGAGTTATCCTTTTTTTAATCCCATACAGTTTTAAAGACGTCTCACAGTGGGGCCAGGTCCCGAAAAGCTGGCCAAAATATGAAAATATTATTCAATTTGTATGAAATTTAGTATACAGGGGTTTTAAAGGTTGCTGATTAAGAATCAAAAGTCAGAATTGAGAAAAAAATGGCGGACCCATTATGGCGGTTCTAAAGTCATAAAAGGCGGCAAAAATTTTCAAGTCTCATCCATTTTGTGTGAAATTTGGTACCTTGAGGTTTTAGAGTCACTGATTACGAAACCAAAGTAAAAATTGCAAAATAATAAAATGACGGATCCAATATAGCGACCATAAATATTTAAACATATACAATTTATTCAAAATAGCATCTCTTTTAGTAGAATATCGTCGATATTATTAAAAGCTTTGGTATCGTCGATATTATTAATACCTTTGGAAGTTGATTGGCATGAATAGCAACGTTGAGTGGACACAGTATTGGTAATTGCATTACAAACTTTGCCATCTATCATTGTTAAAGCAAGTTTATAAGAAACTGATATTTCTTTTCCATCTCTTATAGTCTCAAAAGGTAAAAGTTTTGTCTTTAGTTCTTTAAGACACTCAGTTTGTCTTACAGTGTCTTTCGTATTTTCGTGCAAAAACTCAATTTTAATTGGCCCACAAAATCGAGGAGATGAAGGTCTTGGATTTTTCCACATGATGAATTTTGCATTTGGATATGAGTTGTAGTGGAACAAGTGAAGTGAAAAAAATATTTGCATCTGATTTATTTCCATCATCAATGCATTTTTGTTCATACGTACTTTGGCCAGATCTACCAACACAACCCCACTTTCAAATCAAATTCAAATTACGAAGTTTTTCAGAACTCATGCTTTTAATAATGTCCAGTTGAGTCGACAAAATTTGTTCAACTGTATGGTCTAATAACGCCTGTAGTTTTACTTCTGCACTACATTCAGTTACAGTGATGTTTGATGTATCAGGATAACATTTACGTTTAGCTTTTAACACTTCTTTATACGATGGATACAATTTACAATTATTTTTTAACTTCTATTTCTTAAACCCTGATATTGACTTTGCGATAATTTCTGCTCCATTATAATTGAAAGAGCGTTATCGCCGGAAATAATGGTTTCTGGAATAAACTTCAAAAGATTTTCGATATCTTTGAGCTTTATTTAGATGGACTGCCTGATTTCACATCTTTCACAACTTCCGCAGCATACAATTTTCCTGCAGCTCGAAGGCTCGTTTGGGTTGGATAGGAGAGTTCTTCGGTATTTGCCAGTGAAAGAATTCCTTCGGTCCTTATTCAATTCGTTCTTCCACTGGAATCTGTAAATTCCGAACTCGGGCAACCTGAACGTTTTTTCTCTAAATCTTCTTTGATTCTATCAAAACAAACGAACACGCTTAGCCATTCATGATATTTATCATAAAAAAAACATTTTCTGTCCTTTTAACATATTGCCACTTTGTTCTAAAGTCGTGTAATAATTTGCGTATGACTGCTTTCGCATCGTCTGATAACGTAAACGAACGTTGCAATTTGTTGGAAATATATTTTTAAATTTTGTCATATGAAACAGTCTCATTATATTTGAAGTAGTATTTCACTAGCTTAAAAATTTCCTCTCTGGATAAACCAATCGTTTCATAATCATAAGCAGGTTCTGAAACATTAAAATATCAACTTATTAAATTAATAAAATTTATATTTCAAAACATTATACATTATTATTGATAAACTGTTTAGAACTTTAAGTGTACTGCGAAACTGAGAATTATACTAAATAGCAACACTTTTTTCAACCGGACATTTCACTTATTACGTATATATATATATATATATATAATGTTTATCAGAACATTATATTTATATACATATAATGTTTACCAGAACATAACAGTAAACGACTTTTCTAAAGAAACTGTGGCGACTACGGAGCTATTTGTGACGCGTAGACTGTAATTCATTTATAAGTAGCGGGTTAAATTAAACACTTTTGAAATAGAAAAACAGTTTCTAGTTAAATTTTACTACACATTATTTTAATTATATTTGAGAAATATTTTACGTGTTTTTTCCTTAACGGATGAAATATGTAAGCGTCTTTTAACATGCTTTATTAACGCGTATTCGTAATAATTTTTATAAAAATTTAAACAAGCCACAATGGCAGCTGTTTTTTTATATCCTATTAAACAAAAGTATAAACTACAATTTAGAAAAAGTTTCGTTGCAGAACTCTGCAGGACTTATAACTTTTTCTCTAGTTTTTTAAAATATTCGCATGCAATTTTTCTTTATTTTTATTAAAAATATTGTTAAGCTATTAATTTATATGTTATTATTATTTGTGTAATATATGATAATATTCTACTTACTTTCAACAGAAAAGTCCATTTTACAGAATTAAAATTGATTAACTGTACGAATTTAGGTGAATTTTTCACTATAACGTTATTAATCTTTTTCGCGCGGTTCAGAAGCTACTTGTGCGAAAGTCACCTTGACACCTAAATTTAACCACCAGGTTTACCTGGTTAACTCCTCCTAATTGTGCCGTTAGACACTTAAAATATCAGTCTATCCAACCCTATACTTTAAAACCCCTAAATAAGACCTTTATTTTTTGACTTTTGGCCAGCTTTTCGGGATTTGGCCCCACTGTGCGTCTGTGTCGTATTTGAAGGAGGGATCGTTCACTAACGCAATTAAGACCTAGAGGGAGGGGGAACCCTTTCGCATTTTGGTATTAAGGCTTGAATATTGCACCATGCGTGTGCGAGAGAAAAAGCGTACATCCACACATGTCCTTAATCTTTTTTTTCTTTTTAAGATTATTATCGTCTGGTATTATGCCATACACTTTCAACCAGGATAAATGACACCTGTGTCGTATCTGTTTACTCATGTGTGATTGCAATGAATGCTCAGAACACATCCATCAATCTCCAGGATCAATGGCGCGGGATTCATGAGTAAATTCAGCTATAAATATCTCCCCTTGAGCGTATCCAACACCCGCGCGCTCACCCCACTGAGCCTCACTGGAGCACATCCGCGCGCGAGCGCCACCCCCCCCCCCCCC
>CABEEJ010003265.1:24939-50865 GCA_901482245.1 Timema douglasi
CTACCACCATCGAGAAGCCATCGGTCTCCGATCGATAACAATTAATTCATACTCGTCTCCCCCTGGAGATACCAATGTCCTTAAAGTCCCATACAGGCTAAAGAGGGTACTTAAAAAAATTAATCCATACCCCTTTACCCCCCTGAGATACCATGGTCCTGAGGGTATCTTTCTATACACTACTGATATGCTCCATATTCTATTATGTTTTTGCAACAATATATATTATTTCGTTTAATATATCTTACAAGCTATAAGTAGAAATTCTGTGCGGTGCGTTATACCATTTATTTGTAATAATAAGCATAAATTTAAACTAAAGTTAGGTCTAAGCAAGTATGAAATATTATAAAACTTATCACAATCAAGTCTAATTAACATAATAAGTTAGAGTAGAATGATAAGTTTTTATTAAGTACACGACTTTACAATCATAAGTTTTGCCTTAAATAAGATTATTTTATATTAAATAAAATAGCTGCGTCATTAATAATAGTAAATAATATTTTTTATTAGAAAACATGTCCACACTGTTGGGACACGTAGTCTAAATGTCAAGCTCATCTAGTCTGGTTTCTGGTTTTCCGATGACAGGAAAGTCAGGAATCGAATCTCAGAGGGGTGTACAGAACATGTTTTCCTAAATGGTTTATCACTCTCTCTCTCTACGCAAATGTGAATACATTACGTATAATGTATACCTTCTTCATCTCTCAATGTAAATATGCTGATTGCTCATAGGGGCAGTAGGATGCGGTACACGTAAAGAAACGCATATAAAGTAGAATTTACATTTTCTGGGAAGTAGAAGAGCCCTTAAAACTGGCCTCTTTCCATGCATCCATCAATAATGCACCCTTGAAATTTTTTGTACACTTTCTAACGATAGAATTTCAAAACTGACTTCCTTTTAGTCCCGATGTGGGCCAATTTCCACCCAATTTTTTTTATTTGGTGAATGGCCGTTGACTGCCATCGGTCACGCCAGTGGCCCGTGCAACAAGTCTGTTTATTGCTGCCATATAACTTTAGTTTGAGGGTTGGTTAGTTGAAGGAGGAGAGGAGGGGGAATTGACCTACTCAGGTCACCGGACAAGGTCATTACGAGAAGTTATCGGAAGAGTTATGGAGAGGAACACTTTGTATGAAGTACCTCTTGGGCGCTCCGAAATTACTTCGTGATGGTAATGTGTCGAAGAACTTCCAGCGAGTTGGTTGGAAAGAATGAGAAGACGGTAATTTCGGAGAAAGTGGTTACTACTTTATTAAAGGGCTGAGTGGTAACGAGAATCGACCAGAGTTGTATAGGCCTCTAGTTCAATTCTGGAGAGCACATGAAATATTTAAGTGTAAATGAACCAATTCATCGCATACCCTAGTTTTAACATTTCTTTAAATGGGAAATAACTTCTTTGACAATTATAAATGTTACTAAAACAGTTATAATATATCTATACGTAATCCCATTTGACCCACAATTGACAATTTTAATAGTTAATACCACTGAAATAATATTACTAGTAAAATAGAATGTTGACCGCATGATTTATGTTTGTTAGTAAAATAGAATGTTGACCGCATGATTTATGTTTGTATTTTCTAGCTGTTCCTTTACAGCAGAATTATATCAACATTTATATACAACTATTTCCTTTATGTACCTTGACGACATTTTAGTATAAGTCAAGTTCTATAATTCTACTTTATTTCCCTCTATACATACTTTATTTTGTATTGCATTTATTATATTATAATCATTTAATTACATGGGAGTGAAGCTCTTAATCCTAAATTGAATTATTTTTCCAACTAGCTTATATGTAACTTGATACTCACATGCACATATCCCAGATACATGAATCGGTGGGTACGCGCACTAAACGTCAAGCTCAACTAGTCTAAATTGCCGGTAAAAGAAATATTGGGGTTCAAATCCTGGCCGGGTTTACTAAGTGTGAAAATATTTCCATTCATGCAAATGCGGTTAAGTTCTATCTCAAATGCCACCATACTCATCTTTCCCATTAGTGAAGTTAGCGTGGATAGCCCGGTCAGTAGTAAGTCGTGGTGCGTAGGAAAAAAAAGTTTTTAAAAGAAAAGTAATAATTAGATGGCCAAGCTTTTGGTGCCAGAAAAATAAACGATTATTATTAAAGTCTGACAATCTAACTCAGTTGGTATTGTGTCTGTCTACTGAACTAAGGGTCCCTGGTTCAAATCCTGACATGGCAAAAAAAAAAAGATTGTTGAAATGTAGGTTTACCTTTTCATGGTGATGAATTAACGGTCGGCCGCTGGGTGTTGTGTCTATTATAGATTTAAGATAGTTTATAAGTCGTGTGCTATTATAATCAGTCGGATCAGAAAGTGTTCTTTAAATACCTTAAATAAATGAAAATAAATAGTACGGAGCTACGCATGAACTTTCTAGCTCTATTGTTTAAAAATGGAGATATTTACTCAAAACTCGTAATATATGTAAAATAAAATAATATACACTAATAAACCAAATCAAAAATTTCACTATACTTACGTAAAACTTTTTTGAGTCCCGGTTTTAAATTTTATAATTTTATTTTTAAAGAATTAATGCCCTCATTTGTATGTTTGGACCAATAAAAACAGATCAATATTGGGTCCACAAGGGTCAACACTTGTATTAAAATTTTAGACATTTTATTAAGTGTTGCATTTCTTCAGGTCATCGCATTGCTATTAAATTTCTCATTTATACATTTTGACCAATAAAAATGTAAATATTGACTTGTGAGTCTAAAATGAAGGCAACATATCATAGTTGTACAAACATTTTTCCTAAGAGGTTCAAGGAAAAATAACATCAACTTTTTGAGAGACTTGCTTATATTTAATTACTCTATGGCATTAAAGAATTATTTCTTTAAAGCCTAAGTAGTACCTCTTTACAACTAAAGTTCACAAAATTGTATCAATATATTTGCGAATATCTCAGAAACTGTTTTATAAAAATATATTTCAAGTAAAAGTTTTTTTATTTTAAATAGTACTATAATTTTGCAATGCTAAGTTATTTAGTATCTCAAATAGTTGCGGAGATACGGAAATTTCCGCTTCTGTAAAGTTCCATAGGAAAAATGAAAATAGCCATTTTATTTTTGATCTCAATAAATGCCTAGATACAAATTTTTAACAAAATCGTTAGAGCCAATTTTGAGAAAATATATGTGTTTTCTTTTCGATTTTTATTAATTTACTCTTAATTATAGGGTTAAACAAACACACAAACAGACGACTTTGAAAAAAACAACACTTTTTAGGGTTTGGGGTCGACATCCATCAACATTTCGGATTATATTATTTTTACGGTCACAATACTTTTACCTTTAGTGTTCGAAAAGTTAATATATATTGGCGTATAGCTTTAAAGTTATTGGTTTTATAAAAATATGTTTCTTATAAAAGATTTATATTAGAAATAGCCCTACATATTTTCTATAATAAGTAATTTCATATCTCAAAGAGTTACGGAGATATGATAAAAAAAAAAGAATGTATGCATCAGACCCGAATCCTTTAATTAATTTTGCCGAACTATTGAGGGTATCAATTTTGTTTGGAATATCTATAAATGTGTAAAAATGAAATTTAATCAAAATCGTTAGAGCCGATTTTGAAAAAAAATAGATTTTTTTTCTCTTTTTACCCTTCATTAAACTACCCTTAATTTTAGGGTTGAATAGCCAAATTCATAAAACCCTAGAGACAAACATATGAAAACCCTAGATACTAAGTTTTATCACGATCGGTAAAATATTCTAGGCTCTAGTCCAGTGTTTTTCAACCTGGGGGTCGCAAAAGCTTTATGAGGGGGTCGCTGTTGCAAGCCAGGAAAAATAAAAAGCAAGTGTAGGTCCTACACTACAATAAAAATATAACAATTTCAAAGAAAAGTTTATTTTTAAATATAGATTCTACAATCTACATTGCATTAAAGATACAACAATAATTTCAGTGAGAAGGCTGTGCCTGTTTATTTTTTAGTAATTTGTCGAATCGTGGTTCTATTTTTGAGATGTAAATAACTAAATCATTTTCTAATTGGAGTATATTTCTCTTCTTAGTTTGTATGGTCACCATTGAAGAGAAAGTTAGTTCACATAGGTAGGAAGTGGCGAGTTGCACTAATAATCTCAAATCTTCCATTGCCAGCTCTCGATATTCTTCTTTTCTCTTCATCCAGAAGACGTCAATCTTTTGCGAATTAAATTCCATTGTAAGCATGCCGTCAGCTGCAACATCTATAAGATTTTCTTTCATCTTCGTGGTCAGATCAGCCAGTTGTACTGACATATCCAAAAAAGGATTTTGTATCCATCTATGCCCATTGTCAGCGTTAGAGCTCAGTTCTGAAAAGTAACTTAATAATCTTATTTCCAAATCACGCAAGCTCTGTATCATGAAAAGAATTTGAGAACTTACTACTAACGATTGGTCCGTTGCAATTTCTCCGACAATCTACTGAACGCAAGGGAAAGAATCATCCATTAATTTTTGTAAAGACGTTGACCACAAACGAAGTTTTGTGAGGAATCCTTTGACTGTATCCTTGGCCGTTAGAATATTTCGAATGGATAATGATAATAAGTATTTCTCAAAACCTTAACAACAAACGACTGTGAATTTATTGGAATGGCAAATTTTTTATTTTCCTAAATAATTATTAAATTTAAAAAATGGAGATTGCTGGGTTTCTTATGAAAGGCCTCAGATAATATTATTTTTAAACAACAAATAATACTAGTTTATTACCTGAATCATAGTAGTTTGCTGATGGTTAAAGGTTTTCAGCTTCCGTTCGAAGAAATGTAACGGTTTATCAGCATTCTTGTTATGTTTAGTTGAGAGGTGACGCATACGCTTTGATGGCTTCATACTCTCACATGATAATACTTCACCGCAAATTACACATTGAGGTTTATTATTCATGACAGTAAAACCATATTTCAATTAATTGTTGTCATCATAAAGTCTATTTTTTTTTTGTTTTGACTCGCTTCCGCTACTGCCACTTGTACTAGACGCGGAGGGCTGCGCAGATCTTTTTAGAAACTTCTCCATTACGACCGTACACGCTGGTGTACTCTGACAACTGACCAACGACTGTTCCTATGCGGCCACTGACCATTGACCTTCGACCAACCTGCACGCGCACTCCCCCCTCCCCCTCCAATTGCACCAAATACGTATTATTTGAAATCACTGATATAATTTTATTACGTACAGGGGGTCGCCAGAATTTTTTTACTTGAAAAGGGGTCGCATATTCAAGAAGGTTGAAAAACACTGCTCTAGTCCAACGTATAGAGATAGGCAAACGGAAATTCAAAAACAAGTTTTTTGGATTCGGGGGTTCATGAAACGTCAACAATCACCAACACCTCGAGTTAGATTTTTTTTTTACGACCACAATACTTTTTCTACCTGTAATATAGCGAGAAAGTAAAAATAATATATACATTAATTTAGACATACTGGCAGTGATTCTTTTGTAATTGATTGACAAAACTGTCAGTTTCGTGGCGCGGGGTGTTGGCAATGTAAGAAAAGCTGGTTTAAACGCTACCTATTAATATTGTTATAACCGCTAAGTATTGGCCAGTTATAAACCAAAATAGATTCTTGACTGAAATGTGTGGAAAAGATTCTTGGTATGGTTGGTCAAATTGTGACTCAGTGAGGGAAAACATATCAGAAGTGTACAGATAGTTGTTGGTTTAGAGGTTCATCCATATTTGCATAGAGGGGGAGTAGACAACCATTTAGAAAAACCCACAATCAGTGAACCCAGCCGGGATACGAACCCTGATCTCCTTATAACCAGCATTATAGTTTATGGCAAGATTGACGCGCTATACCATGTGAACACTGAAGCAGGTGGTACACACTTAAAAAGATCTGAGTACTCTGGCAACACTCTAAAACGGGCTACTGAAAATATAAATCGTATTTGTAGCAATTTCCGAAAATTTAATCAGGACATTGCTCTAAGAAAAAAAGTAATATGGCTTTAGTCAAATGTTCCTTAAAATAAACTAGACACTGGTTACGACAACCAAATAATTATTTCAATAAATTAGAATTTTCTAAAACGTTAAATGACTGAATGTTATTCCCATTAAATTTTTTATAACAGTTAATGTAACGAAGAAAGGGGGTAAAAATAAATTAAAATTGGTACAGGCAATTCCTTTAAAAATAATAACATTCGCCGAATTAAATAATGTTTATATAGGAGTGAATTCGAGTGTAATGAGAAAGAAAATTAAAGAATGGAGGTAGTTAAGAATAAATGGACTCTATTTAGAACGAGGAAGAAATAAAACAAAATAAAAAACATTCTGCAATTAATAATTCAAAATTAGAGAAACTTTTGAATACATAATTAACCTGAGAAGCTTTACTAGTAGTAGGGTGTTAAAAAGAAAATCAGCCATGCGCGAGAGCTGTTAGTTTAAACAAAACTTCCTCATTAAGGATGCAAAACTGTGTTTTCTTGATTATTTCTTAACTCAAATTATTATATAACTTTGTGCTTTAAATAAATGTATACGTGTAGATTTCATTTCCAAGCAAAAATACAAATAAATCTTAGCTAATTAATTACCTTTGCGTGGGACGGTATGAGAATAAGTAAGTTTTTAAATAAATTACGTTCCAGTTGTTTCCGTCCTATTCCCCTAACAATGCAATGACGAATGGTGAGATTTGTTTAAGCTGATCTCCAAGTGTGTGTGTGTGTGTGTGTGTGTGTGTGTGTGTGTCCGTCCCTTACCCCCCGGGGTTGTCGAGATTTCCTGTTCGCCCGGAGTCGCATGGCGTGTCTAGTTCGGTAGTGTCACGCAGGAAACACACCGCTACCAACACAAACTTTGAACGTTCAAATTCCCAAACACCGGCATCGGAGGATACGAGGACTGAACCTCAAGCTTGGCTAATCTTGTTTGTCGGGATTCGAGTCCAGGCTGAATGTAGTGAGGGCATTTTTTACTACATGGTTACCTTCTCCCTCTCCACGAAAATGCAGGTACTTTTTCCAAAAACTTCCTTCATACCTGCCCCAAAATTGTAGTTAAACTCGTATAGCACGAACGGTTAGTAAGACGCATTTAAAAAAAAATCTAGCTAGCTCTTGCTTCGAGTCTTACTACCCGTCCAAGCTTTCTGCACTGATGGATTCAGGTAAGAGAAAGGTAGATTTTAGAGGAATAATACCAGAATTTCTGTATAGGGACAAAGGAAAAAAATTCAAGAAAATGAACACCTTTTTACACTTAAACGGGATTTGAAGTCTGAACCACCCAATTACCGGCAAACCAGGCATGACGAGACTGACCACTTAATCCGAGTGCTTATCTATAAAGGTGACATTTAGTTCATCTAACTAAAGGAACGTTAACAGAAGAGATAACGTAGGATAAATTCAGTAAACATCAAAATATGGGAAACCTAACCCTAGTCCAAAGGTTGGAGCTAAGAGCTAAGCCCCAGTCCTCCAGATCAGAACTAGGTGACTACATACCGAGAGCACAGGCCGAATTTGTGTACCTGCATTGGAATACATCAGAAACGCTTAAGGTAGGAACATTATTTGTAGTATCTAAGCCCTATATGGCAACACCCAACCTAACATAGACTAACATAATCATTGTAAAGAGAGATAAGGGTGTTATATATAGTTGGGCTATTTAACGTGCACTTACTGAGCCAACTGATTATATAGGCACACGAGAATTGCTATAAGCGAGAGTGAAAGAGCCTACCAATTTTGCCAGTAAAGGTATTTTCACATATCTTCCAAGGATCTTTTACAGGCCACAATCAGCATGGGACCGAAGGAGACGGCTTCACTTCTCTTTTAAAGGAAGTTTTCCTACGTATTTTTATCACTCAAGAAAATCCATTGACCTCGATCGGGTTCGAGCCTACGAACATCGGGTCCTGAAGCTATCCCTTTACCCCAAGACCACTAAGATCGACAGTAAGGGTGTTGTTCCCTGAAGTTTTACTATTTTACTATTGTAAAGATTAAGGGTGTTGTTTACAATATATATTTCCATGTTGCCACGTGAGGCAGTTGCTTTTTCCCTTTGAGCTTTTGATGAGGTTTCTCGCTCTTGTGAGCTTTCGATGTTTCCCGAAATTGAGCACGCCAGCCGAGTGCCCTGGTACCGATTCAGCCTGCCAGCCTGCGCATTTAAGGATTTTACGTCGGTGCATAGGTAACGAGGTGTAATAATGGACGTCTCGGAATATTATATACATGGAGATACGTTGAAATATAGAAAAGTAGAGAAGGCAGGGAGGGTGCCAGGTCAAAAGGTGACGTCATTAAATAGGTGCAACGGTGAGGCTGGCGTGACTTATGATATTTTAAATTCAGTCCTACATTAAAAATAGAGTCTTACAATTTATTTTATTACTTTAAACGCTACAATAAAGGAGATGGATGACCTTGGTGGTCTTGGGCTAAAGGGCTCGCCCCAGGGCCCGATACTTGTGGGTTCAAACCCAACTGGTGTTGAAAAATTTATCTTGAGCGATAAAAATACATAACACAAGTTTTAAGACGGAAGTGTAGGGGAGGCGAGAAAAGGTAAATATTTCGGAAGTTTCTAGTTAAAAATTTATTTTGTTCAAAATAAATCAACTACATCTTCAGTAGAAACACAATGGTAACCTCAACAGTTGTTGAATACCTGTTAGGGTTTCCTGAAATCAATTAAAAAACTTTTTTTGTTTAAAAAGTTTGTTAGATAATACCACCATGCTCATGCCAGATATTAGAGACCTGTTGATATCACCATGCGAATAAAATTAAACTTTATGTTTGTTCTGAAGCAATGTTTTATTTATTCTGGACAAAATAAGTATTTTGATAGAAAAACTGCAAAAACACCGTTTCTTTCGTACCCTACACACCAGCTTCCCTAGTCTAGTTTGTCGGTATTGAATAGGTCGGGGTTTTAATCCCAGTTAGATGTACTGAGAGTGATTCTTCCCATAAACCATATCTTTCTCAACCCCACAACACTGGCGTAATTAGTATACATGAGTACAGCCTAAACAAGTGGTGAGACGTGGTAAAGAAACTAAAACCACAATAACATTTTCATTTTGTTCGTTATCGAGTTTTTGTCCACGTTTTTATGGTCACTTTGATATCTGTAGGCAAGAGGATTTTTTTACAAGTGATTAACAAAAGGTTTATTAACAATTAGATCTTAAAGGATAAGGATGAGGGGGTAGTTCAAAGGAAATTCATTCGTATAAGTTTAGAGAAGGGATGGTAAAACACAATGTGATAGACCACCCTTAGTACACTGGGCCGGGATACGACCTTCAGCCTAATGACATACCATTTAGTTTACTACGAGCCGGACGCTTTAGACTGCGTGATTCCCGGTGGAGGTGATAGACGTTAAGAGCTCTAATGTAATCATAATTTTCAGACCTGTTTACTATGTAGGCCTAATAATAATAGTAGTATGAAGGTTGGAAAGTTGATACCCTGTCACCAATCACCACGTGTGGCGAATTAGCCATAAAATGTGATAAATTTGAATTTTCCAGCTCTCGCAATAAAATTAACTTTTTCCAAATGGCTAGTGTTGTTTGTAAGTTGATATTTCCTGTATGCCATTGAAAGCAGTCCACTTTATGAATGAGCCATTGACGCAACACTGCCATCCAATGCTCCCCGCCACTCCTTTCCCAAAAATTCGTTTCATCTCTACATTCAGACAAAATGATTGCCACTTTTAGCATTATATAGTCTTATATTTTCGACTCGCTTTGCAACCCCCGGTGGGTTTTCTTTGTAAGTGGATGTAAACTAATGTAATTCCAGAGCCGTTTTTGATAGGTCTTACCGTTTAAGCAACAAGAGACTTCAAAAGATACGTCCGCACCGACTTTAAAGTTGCTCTGACATATTTTTTATCAAACATTTTTTTAAATCTTTTGGAATTTTCTCGTCAGTTACAGGTTAGAAGCTATAAACTTGCCAAATTTCAAGTTTCTAGCTCATCTGGAAGTGGGTAAACATTATTAATGTCAGGGAGTGAGTCAGCCATGTGGCTTGATAGTAGTATAATTTGATAAATTTTCCTCATTTTTCGCCTGAGGCAGATGTAACTGAGTAGTCAAAGTGTACATGTCTTGAATAAACTTGTTCTAAGAGAGAGTGTGTGCTATTTTAAATGTTCGTTTGGGCAATATAATTTCTCAATTTTTACACGGTGTGGTGAATTTCACTTCTCATTCGCCACATCTGTGGCTACTTGAAAGTTATGTTTCCCACCTCTGCTATATGAGGTTTCATTTATTTACTGAACTATTTAAGAGACACTCTCTAAACATTCGATTAACCGCAGAGAGCACACCTGATACTACACTTTCAGCTTTAGTGCCTAGATACTCATTAGTTGAATAGCGACATGGGTCAGTACGTGCATAAATGGTAACAATCTTTGTCAGCGCAGCCGGGATTCCCCCCACCTTATTACAATCCAATTTTAATAAGAAGAATCTTATTTTACAGTGTCTATCAGTTACTAAATCTACTATTACGTATTCATACTTCAACTCATGTTTATGAACCTGTCATTTTTATAGCTATTATCAATACATATAAAATAGCACTAACAATTTGAAAATAAGGTTATTAATCTCGATCACAATATATTATCGTTTACATTTTCCAATAAGCCTTTCCTACCGAAATCCTACTATACTAACACAGGACATGGACATGCCCCATTTAACTATGCTAATAGGGTAGAGATGAGAATACACATTTAGAACCAGCTTCAATGGCTGCATAGTCTAATGTGATTCTCTCACAGTAGACTAAACAGCCGATGATGGGGAGCTCAAGGTTCGAATCTCGTTTAGGTGTACTGAGGGTGATTTACCCCAAATGGTTTATTACTCTGTCTCCACGCAAATGTGAGTACACGTCCTCTAAATATAACCTTGCTTGCCACAAGCGTAGTTGTACATAATCTTACAACCCGAAAGGGTGGAAGTAAGACGCGTTACCAACAAATTATTTTAGAGGAAGTGTACCTAAATTTTTGTGGACATAAGAGTGGGGAACCTTTTAGGAAAAACCTCCTTAGTATACCTTGTCAGGATACGAACAGGGACATCCCTCTACCGACGGAAAATCAGATTAAATGACCCTGACATTCAGTCCACTTGCCAATCAATGCGGACTACATGGAATCGAACCAGGCCATTTTAGATTATCGACCAAACCACGTTTCACTAAAGAATTAAAACAACGTTAAGCTGGAACCCAAAACTTGGTTTATTTCTGGACACCATATGTGCGAAAATATGACGTTGGTAAGACTGAGGCTGAAGATAAAACGGTTCGGTGGGGTGTGGGGGATTGAGAGAGGAGAAAGAAAGAGAGCGAAAAAATAGTAACAAGAGAGTCACGGCATTCACTGCTCAATGAATGGCTGTTGGTCACGTAAGACTGGTCGTAGCTACTACCAACCCACCCCTACACCCCGCTAAGTAATAGATACATTATCTAGTCTCAATGGGGAGGGGAGATGTCCCCTTATTCACCACTTCCACCCTCTCTGCGTCGACAACCAATCAGAATAGGAAGAGGTTTGAAGTCCAGATTATAGTAGTAAAAAACATGGACACTCTCTAGTTTTATTATAACAAGTGCCCATCCCTTGGTTGAGTATTATTAGTATTATTCGGCGAATTCGACTTTTATCATAGAAGAAAAGCCAAACGCAGAGAGTTATTTAAGGAACTTCTTTATCAGTAATTTATTCTCTAGAGGTTCTACCTATCATATTTAAATTATTAACATTCTGATCTATTTGTTTGATAATTGTTACGGTTTTTTTAGATACATATGCTTTTACTATAGTCTCATGTTATTTAATTATTATTTCATTACTATATCCTATTTTTAGTAACTATTCATCAGTATGTATTATTATTTATCTATGATTGTTTATTTTATTTTGTTATTATTATATAAATGTGTACTTTTCAGTGCTGGTCTATCATGGGCCTCTCAACTGTTGTCCAGCAATATGATAAAGGAAATTGAAATAATTATAATTATTTGGCAACGCGTCTTACTACCCGTTCGGGATCTATGCATATATACTAATTAGGTTTACGTGTTAGGAATGATGAAAGGTTGAATGTATATGAAGTGTATCCGCATTTTCGTGGATATGGAGTGGAAAACCATTTAGGAAAAAACACCCTAATGGAATTCCAGTCCCGACTTCCCCGTCATCGGCAGTTAGTAAGTATTTTTTGAGAGTGATGCCTTTTGATTAGGTACATCAGTTTCTGAGCCAATATTCTTGGTTAAACTTTTCAAGTTATCAATAAAAAGGCTCCATTCCTATAAGCCAATTTTTATATTTTTACTATTTGTAAATAATTTTGTTTGCAGAGCATATTAAGAGTTGCCACTATTTTAAACCAACATTTCCTGTATTTTCTAAGTTTTACGATAGAATTCCCATTTTCCCAGGCATTTTAGAAAGTAGTATAGAGAAATTCAATTTAACTTTTCATTAAATTTACTATTGGAAAGACATTCCACAGTGTTTACACATGGTGGTCTTTAGTAATTAGTAACTAGAGACGGCCATGGTTTAAACTTTAGAGCAAGATGATTTGACCTTGACGAGGAAAACTATGCTGTTACTACGCAGCCAAATGTTTCAAGGATAAGAATAAAAGGGGGGATGGGATGAACAAATACATTAATTTGAGTACACGTGATTATTTATTCAGTTCGATTTTTTTTTTATACTATTCAAATGACTACGGGGTTTATTGTCACAAATTTACAAAAATTTACCACTACATTTTCGATGTTTTGTGAAACAAAAAAAAACTCTGCAGTTTACCAACTTTCTAGATGCATGACCACCCTGATTTAAGCCTACTACCCTTCCGGATTGTCCGCATTTAACTAGTCATATATTAAAGATGTAGGGATGAGAAAAGTATTATTTAAAGGAAATATACCTGCAGTTGAGTGATACATAACACTGAGTCCGGTCTCAACCCGGACCTCAGCGTCATCGACACACAAGACTAGACGATAATGACGGCTTTATCCACATGCCCATCGATTAGACAAGACATTATTACATCTTCGTTTTTAAAAATTAAAGAAAAGTCAGTTCTGGTAGGTCCCGTATGACTTTTCTATTAGACAACCGATAGTTCCAAGTGAATGTTCGAACCAACGAATACAAATAGATGGGCGGGGAAATCACCCTCATTACTTTACGTAAATGGAGGTATTATTGCGTCATTATTTACCCAAGCTGTGGGTTAGCAAACTGGCAGCTGCTAAGACCTTGTGCGGGGAAGATTGAATGTCCTGCGACACGCCATTACGCGCGTGGGGCCCGCCTGCACACGACCAGGCAAACATCACTCCAGGCAATTAAATAAAACAAGGGGACAAAACATCGCGGTTGTGAATATACACCCGGACAAACCTCGGCCGTGGCCTGTGATGGCATCGTGCTTTATGATGACAATCCTGACATCCAGGGTTTGATTTTCGGTTGAAAGTAGACATTTCTAATGTTCACGCGGTCGTGAAAGCGCACGGGATAGAAACGTACTTGTAGTATCTGGGAGCTTGTAGCGTAACATATTTATTAGCAACCTCCCCAAATTTAATAGATCTCTCACCCACTTGTTGTACGCACGGGGATTATCTATAAGCGGTAAAAACACCAATATCGTTGTATGAATGTGAAGAGTGGGTTTGTCAGAAGAAACACATGAGCAGGGTGGATGCAGTTGGAGTGAGATAGCTAACATGTGGAAAAACTCGTATGGACGAAGTATGCAATGAATGGGTGCTGAATGAGTTCGGTTTGAAAGGTAATCCGATTGGGAACTGTGAAATAAGCGTCTTATGTTGGTTGGGGCAGTTGACAGGATGAGTGTGGATTGAGTGGCGACGCAAATATATGAAGGTAGAGTGTGTGGATCAAAAAGAAGGGGTAGACCATGTAAGACGTGGCTAAATGACTAAATGTGGTAGATAAATGGGTGAAAAAGAGAAAAACAAGGAATTTTAATAGTAAAAGAGTATGTATGACTTGGTGTATGGATGTTGTTGAAGCGTAGGAAGTATGCAAGGCAAGTAAGATATTTTGCCTCATTTTCTAGATGGACAAAGAAACAACGTGTTTGTTTAGCTGATGGTGTTCTACCCTGATATATATATATATATATATGCACGCACGCACGCAAAACTGTGAAGTTTCATTTAACAAAAGTCCATCCACCGAGTTAGTTTTCCAAGTGAAGGGGGGCCATGGCAAAAAATTTTACAGGAGAAATCGTGCCCGGGCTTGCGTCTTTTTGGTAGATTTTTATTTCAGGGCCGCGGGATTATAAAGCAACCCCACGACTCTTGCCAAAAGGAACACTCTGTAAAAGTCGATCTGTCCGGAGGTGAATTAATTACTTCGATTCGCGTTTTAGCAGTCACGAGAGATGAATTTGCGATAGTCAAACCAGCACGATTTTTATCATAAATTATATCAAGGCATTAAGGATTCATTATATATTAACAAAAAATTAAAGTATTTCAATAAATCAACTAAATTAATAAATGTGATATTCGTTTAATATTATGGAATATCATTCCCATTATAATATTGGTAGGAGATGTACCATATCTGCCTGATGTTAGAATACAAGACAAGTGTCTAGCGTCCATTAATAATTAACACACGCGTATCAAGAACGATCAAGCCTTCAGGACCTGAACACGAGACGTCAAGTGATAATACGCCGCGTGCATTTATACGCTAATGGTTCAAATGGTGTAGAAACAATAACTAAATGCATAATTAATAACATATTCAACCTTTACCAACTATACATTTGTAATTAATATTACAACATTTGCGAGAACACACACAAAAACTGTTGGTATGTGGACTAAAGCGTCAATCTCGTCTAGTTTGTTTTACAGGTGACGAGGAGGTGGGGCTCAAATCCTGGTCAAGTGTAATGAACTAGTTTTCCCTAAATGGTTTCCCAGTCTTCTTCCACATAATGCAAATACAGTGCAATCGCTTAGTAGCCGACACCTTTAGTGATCAAAAAATGTCCGTTACTAAGAAGTGTCCGTTCTTGTCTTCAATTTTTGTTCGTTGCTTAGAGATTTGTAGCTATGCATAGATATGCGTCTCCAGTATTGTCTGTGTCCATTACTGAGAAAGCCCGTTATTGCGAAGTTGTTTCAGCATAAGAGCCTATGTCATTTTTCAGGAAAAATGCAAATTGTCCGCTATTAAGAAGGATCTGCTAATTAGAGGTGTCTGTAAAAGAGAGATTTCACTGTACATTTCTTAGAAAGGGTAACGCTCAAGCATGAAGATGATAAAATGTTGTAATAATGTAAAATAGTTGGATTTTTAACATCAAGGAGGTTGACCTGATGGTCTAGGGGGTAATGTGTCGAACTTTTGTACTGTGGGTCCGGGGTTCTGTCCTCGGTACCGGCACAGATTTATCTGAGTGCCAAACCCTTCCTTTACCCCTGACAAGGCGTGTATTAATCACAACTTGTGAATGTGTGGACAGACAGGCCTCCACCGTGGTTCGGATTCCACGTTAAACTGTAGGTCCTCCATTTCATCTCACAATCACCCTACCATTACACATTAGACGTAAGTGCGTATTACCCGAACGAGTCGTAAGACGTGGTGCTAATAATAATATCTAGGAGTCAGAATATATAATTTTTATTTAGCGGACTTATGTAAGTCAAATTCAATTTTATGCAAATCAGTATATTCATAACTTCAATATCATTGGTGTAAAATAGTTTCACTGTAACAGGGTGTCTAATTTCCTCAATTTACTAAAGAAGACCGCGTATGACCCGAAAGGATAGTAAGACACTATGTTTAAAAAACTAAAGAAGAAGTAAAGCCGAGGTCTAAGGCGCTACTCTATCAGTATAATAGACTGCCGATGACGGGAAGATCGAATTTCGAATCTTGGTCGGGTTTATTGAGTAGGATTTTTACAAAATTGTTTTCCAATCTCCCTCCAAACAAATGCGAGATACACTTCTTATAAATATTACCTCCTTAATGGCTGAAACCACTAGCGTAATTAGTACATAAGCGGATACAACCTAAATGGGTAGTAAGACAAGGCGCTAAAAAGAACCAACATAGTCAAAGAAAAGCCTGCGGAGAGTTATTATTAAATCTATTCACAGAACAGAGTGGTTATGGAGGGGAAAGTGGGAGGGGGGGCTTACTTATCTGTGGTAACAATAACAATCGCATCGTAAAATAATGGTTTATAAACCTGGGACAAACAAATTAATCTGGAGCTGTGAAAGATCGGAATCGGCCGACCCCTTGGGATATATCTCCGAGCTCGTGACGTCAGAATGGGAGCGAGACACGCGCTCGGTTGGGAAGGAAGGAGGTTCGGGGTGGTGGGTCGATTTCAACAGCAGTACATTATAAACAAGTATATCTTCATAGTTTCCGTTAATTTGTCACTTCTACTTAGCATGACGTCATCAGATAGATTTTGCCACTGGGAAAAAACAAATTCG
This sequence comes from Timema douglasi, assembly GCA_901482245.1. NCBI lineage: Eukaryota > Metazoa > Arthropoda > Insecta > Phasmatodea > Timematidae > Timema > Timema douglasi. The sequence goes on from CABEEJ010003265.1 coordinate 41,594, forward strand.
CTTCCAAAGCCACATGAGACATTTTATAATTTATTTGAAAGTAGAATGCCCCTCTTATTCAACCCTTTGTATCCTAATAAAGGTAGAGGATACCTTGATTCCAAACTAGACGTTATTAAAAATATCTGGGTAAGATTCCTCGTAATTAGAAATACAAAATTTTATTATTGAGGTTGTGTGTGTAATATCAAATTAGGTATGTTAGTAAGTTGTATAATGGTGTCATGAACGTATCCACCCCACCAATGGATATCAAAAGGGGACCACACTGATATTAAACCACTCGTTCCGAGTGATGGTCAAGGGTAAATAGTAAAAAGGGGAGGGGGGTACAGCAGAGCAAAGTAGGTATGTTTAATTACTCAACACTAGCGTGCTTTCATTAATTAAAACATATAATTAAATTTGCAACTTTACCCAATGGTACGGTTATGAAGACGTTGCTTCAGAGGTACTCCCCCCATCTCCAAACACCCCATCCTTCCTATTGTTAAACCCCCGGATGGTATGAGTTTATCGAATGCCCCTTTTTCCAACTTTTCAAAAATCTTGAATCTATAGAACTACTTAAACTTGTTTACAATGTTTTGATTTAGTACTTAGCCTAGTTATGACTTAAATTAAGTGTTTTCCATACTTTGGTTTTTTGTTTTCAGCGTATGGCGTACGTGGTATACCTAGATAGGGTATACCTAGGAGGCTGTCTAAACGTCATACCCGCAATGAGATGATGATGATGATGATGATAGTGATTATGGAAGTTGTGGAGACATTGGAAATATTAAATATAGCTTAGACTTAATTAAGTAGCCCATGTGAACAGATTTTTTTTAGCACTGCGTCTTACTACCCGTTTGGTTTGTATGGGAACAGTTACTGGTGCAAATATAGTAATTAAATCAGGACTGTGAAGTCTTGATTCATAGAGTCGTGGAGTCGGAAGCAATTTAGGGTGGAGTTACAGTCAGTAAAAATGTACCGACTACGGTTTAAGAATAAGAACGTGTAATATTATAGCAATATATTATACATTTTTATTACTATTTAGGACCGAAACTTGTAATTTGGATTGACTAATTAATTCAAATATAAACTCACTATATCAAAGACAATTCCCAAGAAGTAATCTGTTTTGGGTCATTTTATATTAGTAAATTTGTTATTACTAATTAATATAGTAATACTCAATGCCACGTCTTACTACCCATTCGGGATGTACGCTACTGAAAAGCAAGTGAAGTTGGTGTACCAAATTTTACTCATCACTTACCAAAGATCGGTTAGTAAAAACGGTTAAGTTTGTGCACCAAATATGTGCAATGTTTGTCATCACATAAGAGTGAAAAGGAACAAACACCCGAGCGATCACATTTGTCATCTAATTGGAACGTGACTTCATCAAGAGATCAAAATACACACACACACTTGGCACAAATATGACGTTTCAAATTTTTGGGGAAAAAATAGGAGATATGTCTTCAACATTTTAGGTAATCTTAATTTTAATTTCTGTTAAAATAAGGGTTTTAAAAATGAGATTTTTCCATTTAACCTGTGAAAATATTGAACTTTCTGAAATAGGGCCCCCTCATTATTTGCAATGTTCAATGTGACCCTAAAGCATAGTACGCATTTGGAAATATTGTTGGCCAACTGTTTCCTAACTGTTTCACAACCGTTGGTCAATATGGAAAAACAGATTGTTGGCAAACATTAAAGAGACATTGTTTCGCGTCCAGACTACAATGATGAAATATTTCCCGTGAAGAGTTCAGTTGAGTGACATATCTATTGAGGTGGATGGTGGTATGGCTGCTATTGTGAGCTGTTCAAGAAGAGAGAAAAGAAGAAAAAGGTGGTGGGTTCGTAAAGTACTTCAAAATGGTTCATACTATTCAAACAAGCTTCTGACAAAACTGAAGATCAAAGACGGCAGTGGTTTTTGGAAACTTCACTCGCATGTCTTCTACAGATTTTGAAGTTTTATTTACAAATGGTTGGTCCCAGGATGATGAAAAGAGACACACGATTTAGATCTGCAATCTCACCTACTAGACTACGTTGCTTGTTGTCGGAAGTGTTGGCCAACACGTCCAGATTAGCAAACATTATTTCTTGTAACCCATTTGAAATGGATCACGGGAAACATGTTTATCCCGCTGGAAAACACAAAGGAAACATGACAAAATGTTGCCTAACAGTTCCCCAACTGTTTCAGAAACAAGGACAACATGTTGGCAAACAATGTTTTCGGGGAAATGTTTCCTAGTGTGTCATAGGCCTAATCAAACCAGTATGAAACACCTGCCATAGAGTAAGTAAGAAGTACCCGGCGGTGACGCAATCCATTGCATGGTTACCCCTTGTAACACTTTTCTTTGATTTAAATAGACAGAATAAATAATCCATTTATTTCTTCCAACCTAGTTTTTAATTAATTAAAAAGAATGTAATCCAAATTTTGAGATTCCGGCCTCAAGGTGCATATGTTTTTACACAGGGGCCAATGATTTTAAAATGTCAGACCTCTGCGCTTGGTATATTTCGCGTAATTCACGTGATAGACAGACACACTCTTCATTTTATTAATGTAGATAGAAGATACATATATATTTTCTAGGAACTGACATTATTTAAAAAAAACGATGGTGGCAGAACTTAATGTAATATGGCGTATGAATATATAAAATAACGTTTAGTAGCTTTGATCACTGTCATATGCACTTCCACCGTTATTCTTCTATTGTTCAAACAAATGGTATTCGACCTTTTTGATCGTATACCCTCAGATATAGTTTATCTTTAACTTTCTGCCCCTTCAGAGGTTGGTGCATAATGCAAGCTATACATATTCTATAATCTACATTTAGGGGAGAGAGCTAAAGAAAGGAAAAAATGGTGCTCCAAGACTACTTGTATTTTTGTCCGGGTCTTTTGTGGCTAGCCCTGAATCTGACCCCGACAATTCAGTGTCTACAGTGATATAAGTTAGATATTTAGATTTCACAATTCCCTAAAACACTTTCGCGTATTCCAAATTGAATAAACACCGGTTTAAACCACTCTTGCAGCAAAGACACAAACACACACGCATTGGCTTAGTCCCAAGCTAAAGCTGGAACGTTAAGTTTTCTGTTTCTCGCGTGAGGTCCTAACGTGACAGTGACAAATAGCGAGCACTTTTTTAAACCATTCCCAAGACTATCAATTGACTTCCGGCGCAAAACGACTACCATCTAACTATATTTTGCTACTCCCCTATATTACCCCGGGACCGCATGACGATGTTTCTATATGGAACCTTTTGACAGTTATCTTTTTTTACATTTAAAATAAAATAAAACATATAAGTTTGTAACTCTAGTCTCGGTTACGGGTTAGAACATAATAGTTTTAATTTGTGTGTGCGCACCACGTATAGTGGAAAATATTTGGCTTGAATAAAGAGTGACCTGGAAAGCACATTTTTAGACAAATGTGCATTCTGGAATTGTATCAGTCTATAAAGGGTTTAAAAGATTTCAGCCTAAAGCGATGGACTGTTGAGTATTGCGATTAAAGTTAGATTTCTGTGATACATTGAGTTATTAAAAGTTCTCCTGACACCAGAACAGTTTAAAGTTGTTGTGAGAAACATTATTTATTTAGTTTCTTCTTTGTCTGCTTCGGTGGCTACATGGTCTATGCCAGGGTGCTACTCTTGCAGTAGACTAGACTACCCATGATGGGGAGATCGAGGTTCAAATCTAGGTCAGCTGTATTGAGGTTTTTTCTAATATGGTTTTCCACTCTTCCTCCACGCAAATGCAGGTACGCATCCTCTAAATATAACCTTCCTCATCCCTATAAACATTAAAGTAATTTTTACATAATCATATAACCCGAACGGGTAGTAGATGCTAATAAAGAAAATACCAAATCGACTTTGGTTAATGTTCGCCCTCCCCTCCCCAAACCCATTTTCTCTCCCTGATTCACGTCTTAATACTCGTCCAAGCCATCCGTATATTCAGAGTGATGAGTTATACAAGAGGAAGGTGAACATTTCATTGCAAGTATGCCCACATTTTCTTGGAGGGAGAGTGGAAAACAATTTAGGGAAAACCACCCCCAGTTCACCCAACTGAGATTCGAACCTAGATCACCCCGTACTCGGCAGTCTAGCTCAACATGACTAAAGCGCTAGCTAACTATGTCACCAAGGCGAGTTCACGTGGTATAACTGTCAAGCTCATTTAGTCGGGTTTGACGCTGGCGGGAAGGTCGTAGTTCGAATCCCAGCCACGTGTAGAGAGGGTAAATTTTTCTTAAAGGGTTTCCTACTTTCGCTTCCCACTTTTTAATCATGCCTTCGTCATCTCTAGCCCATTGGTATGTATATATATTTGTTAATTCGATAAATTAGGTTAATATTCATATTCACCGGATTTTATGTATAATGACCAACAGTTCTGGTGAAAGTGATATATTTTTCATGTTGTAGTCAAATTATTCACATTAATTAGGGCTGGGCCTAAGCCGATAACCGATCCGATTTATCGGCCGATATTGGTAGAATCGGCCAAGGATAATCTATTTTTTATCGTGCCGAAATTTTAGACCGATAATTCAAAATCTATAGATATATTTTAAACTCTCAAGTCATGAAAATATAAGTCATAGTTCAAACAAAAATATTTAAATACAGTCTCTTGTATGTAAACACATATTATTTAATTTTGTGTTGGATATTTTATTTTATAATAAACAGCAAAACCAATATTCTAAACAAAATAAACCATTCAATTTTATTAACCTTATGGCTTATTTCAAATTATGAAATACTTGATAAATATATTAGAGATAAGGATTTCCTCAAGTAACAAAGTTAATCGTTATAAAAAAATATTATGTGGGCTAGTATGATTTTATTTGTGGATTCATAAGAAACTAAAACTACATTATATTATGGCTATAAGTAACATCGTTATAAATTGAATACCAATTGTATACCAACCTAATATGAATTAATACTTACATCTTTCAGTATGAGGCCAACGCATGCGCACAGCATTTTGCTTTATATTTTAATAATTTTCGTTTTGTATTTGAGTTATTATATTTTGTATACCCTCTATTTTTTCCGTTGGCTGAATCGACTAAACTATATTTTATTTACATAACTGTAACTTATTCACACAGCTAAAAACTACGAATACGTTAAAGATGACGTCTCATTATTGTGATATCGCGTACTTCAGGGGCTAGCTGCACAGAACCGTGTTCAGTAATCATGATTCATGTGTGTATTTTAATTTATTTGTAATTATGTACATTATGTTTATCATAACAGTGCAGTAAGTCTAGCAATAAAATAGATATAACCAACTTTAAAGATTAAAACTAATTTAAACCTTTATTCAACAAACCTACTATCGTTAAAAGTATAGAAGTGTCAGAATCAGATAATTCTTGAGTATTGTTACTGCACACTTACGTAACATTGCATTAAGAAAAAACTAAATCAACATCGGTTATCTGCAATATCAGCAACATCTGGAAACGGGCTTATTGGCCCAACCCTGACATTAACATGTTATTATGTATAATAACCAGCGTCCTCTGTAAGTTTTAACCTAACCTTAAGAATATTATAATTTATCACTTCAGCCAAACAGGTTTTGTTGTTATGTAGAGTAACCGGTTAAAATAATAAATTGCATGTATTTAATCACATTAAACACTTTGGAAAATAGCAGCTTATTACGCCACGAAGGTAGTGTAAACATTTGTGGATAGAGGTTGCCATGTGGTCAGCACGAGTCATCTGGAAGTTAATATCAGTTTTCTAAACCGGAGCCATAACTTGTTTATTAAAGTAGCTCCTCAATTGTTCTCACAAAGCTGAGTTGACTTCGTTCCAGACAAACAACTGCTCAGAAAAATCTATAAGCACCAGAGATCGAACCTGGGAACACTGGATCTGTATTCAGGAATAAAGATGTATATAAATATAGCCGTACATATATATATATATGTTTATATACATAGCCTGAACGGGTAATTCACACAATTTAGAAAAATTCAAAAAGGTTCTTCAGATGTCGTTACGACTATACTACTGAAGTCCACGTGCCCTGTATCCTGGGAGGGGAGAACTATTCGTTGAACCTGCCACCCGCCTAGACATGAACCCAGCGCCGTCCAGTGGCGTGCTACACAGCTTGCGTGACATCTAAGCAGGGTGGTAGGGGGAAGGGATACTCAAACACAAGATAACATCTATGGGCCGACGCCTCCTAAATAGTAATGAACTGATCCGATGATATCCCCTTCGCATAGATTGAAATAATTATTAGTAATTGTGTGCGTCGCTCTATAATAGAGTCATTAAATTAACTACTTTAATATGCACGACACCCTTACCTACCCTCTCTTTTTACATGAGGTTGCTCATTATTTTACACGCACTGCACAATATTGTGAATTGTATTTTAAATTTATCAGTACGCTCAAAGTAATGTTAGTGATGACTCAATTTGAGAAAGCAAAGATGAGACAGGTATCTCAAAGTGCACCCCCATTGGCGTGGAGGGAGATTGGGAAAACACTAAGAGGCAATCATCAAATTAGTAGACTTGGCCGAGATTAAAACACCACCCTTTCCTCCAACAGCGATGGTACAGTGAGAATCTAACGTCTTAGACTAAACGGTCAATGTTGGAGGGGAGAGGGGGGTGATTTTGTAAAAAAGTGAAGAAACTTATTTATAAAGAACTAAAATTTGAATTAAAAACATAACTGTACGCAAATATTTTTGAAAGGTGTGAGATATTATAGCATATTATATTATAAGTATATTGTATTAAAATTAGGTGAATTATGGAACATACCAGGTCACCAAAATTAAATTATCCAAATGTATGTAAGGACATCACGTCATGATTTAAAAATATTTCTCCCTTCGCTTTCAATTCAGAATAAGCTGCTAGAGAAAATAACAATGTTTTGTTATTATCCTTGTGTAGTCTGTTTAGCGTAGGAATTGTTTTCTGAAAGGTCTTTTACCCTAACAGAAATGTATTATATAGTAGGATATTGGTAGGAAAAAAGACCTTTCAGTGAGTAATTCCTACCGTGAATGGAGTATAGTTATTTTTAAGGGTCTTGCTTTCAAAGGCCCCTTCACGTTTTAAAGTCAGTGTGAAAAACTTTTTTTTTAAAAAAAGAGAGAGAGAAATCAGAATAAATCGAAGCTAGTCTGGGCATATACTTTGAAAGTCGGAGAATAAAAACTGAGTTGAGGTGAATTCTTATTGGTTGACCCTCCCATGAAGTCCGTGGGGTTGACAATCACTGTCACGAATCAAATCAAAAGGGGCATTGCGTTTTCCACCGTCACGGAGTGGAGATGTAATCAGCACTCGGACTGAGTTCAAAAAACAAGGTATGGAGGAGCAATAAGCACTCTAAATGAGTTTTCAATCAATAGTAAGGAATATCAATATAACTTACACTCTTAACTAGGTTTTCAATAATCAAGGTATATAGAAGAAATATTCACTCCAAATGAGTTTTCAATAATCATTGTATGGAGGAACAATATTTTATTTTTTATTTGAACATGTATTTTAAAATCTTAAAAGAGAATAGGGTTGGCTGCAAGATGATGGTTCATTTGTCCGAAAAAAAATATCTTAAGGCTATTTTAATGAAAACCTATTTTCGAAAATATTGTTCTAAGTTATTATATACAATATTAAAACGTTTGTACAGTTGTGTCATACTAGTCATTTAATCTGCTCAATGTTTATAAATTTTTACTATTTTATAAGCACTATTTTACTGTCATAAATACCGACTCTCAGATCTGACAACTGATTTAATGTAGTTTAAGTAACTTTGTAACTGTCAGATACTGTTCTTCTACTCGGGATCCTATTATAGCTAATAAACTGAAACATACAATTTACCACCACATGCCGACTAGGCATTGTATTGTAGCAGCATTAGTTCGATATTTGGCGGTGATAACGATTGTAATGAAATAGATTCTCATTTAATTTTAACTGTAATCAAAAGTTCCCACTCTTAGCATAATTATTTCAAATTAATGAATAGTTTTAGAACATAAAACTAAATGCATCCACATGTGTTAGGAAATATTATCACACACCTGGGTGATCATTTATTTATTTTGTTGTTGTTTACAATGACTGTGTCGTCAGCTTACCTTACTTGATGAGAAGTGGTCTGCGCCAAATCAATACCTATTTTCAAATTCAGTCCGCGACGCGTTAATCTGCCGTATAGTGTGTGGACATACAATTATTGAGGATAAATTAATAACAAAAAAAAATCTACAAAATACATTTTTAATCTATAATTAGCATTAAAACCGGATTCCAACACAAGACTCCACAGCAAGAAAGTATCCTTACTACTTGGTTTCGACAATGAGGGGCTATCAACAAAACACTACCCAATAGAGAACCAAACTCTGCGTGAGGATATTTACTATTCATACACAGGTTTCCTTTTATCGTATTAGTAAATATTTAGGCGCTACTAGGACAGAGTGTGAATTAAAGATGCAATGTCCTTGCCTGTTGTTTAGTAAGTTGTGTGAAGATATAGGCCCTGTGTTTTTGGTAAGTGCACATTAAATCCTCCAAACAGTAACACAGCTCCGCAGGTAACAGGATATTAATTCAAACTCCACACTAAAAGGTGAATCTACCAACCTTCACCTCCACCTCGCAACTAAACAAGAGAATACCTCCACGACGTCCCTTATTATTGTAATAGTGGCTCAGGGGTGTTTTCGGCAGCAATGATTCAATTAACACCCTCCGGGGTGCGAACTGCCAAAGTGAGATGACTCCCCAGTAAGGTAGCAATCAAGAACACCTTTGTATGTCAAATGAAAACAAATCCTTCATCCCAAAGTCGTATCGTATTGGAAGGCCAAAACGTTTATAGAATGCTTCTGGGTCCTAGTTCCGCCCTCTTCCCTTCGTGCTCACACGGCCTCCCTAAGTATGGTACGTGCAATGAGATCTAAAGACGTGTCACCCACCGTCTTTCAGGGAAAGATCAATATACAGACTGTGCCAAAATAGAAAACACCTGAATTTCAACAAGAGAGAACAAGTTTAAGGAAATTACGGCATTAGGTGGGTAAGTTAAAAAAAAACATAATCTTTAACTTCAAAAGTAAAGTATTGTGACCGTAAAAAAAATCTAACCTGAAATGTTGATAGAGTCAACGTCTCATGACCCCCCCCCCCCCC
>CABEEJ010003265.1:50926-73624 GCA_901482245.1 Timema douglasi
CCCCTAACCCTCTGAACCCTAAAAGTGTTTTTTGCAATGGCGTCTGTGTATCTTTTTAAGCCCAAAATAAGGAGTAGTTTAATAAAAAGAGAAACAATCTATTTTTATCAAAATCGGTTCTAACAATTTTCATTAAAATTCGTATCTAGGAGTTGATTAATATTATAAATAAACTGGCTATTTTCATTTTCCCATGAAAATGACTTTTAGGGTACTTTACAGAAGCGGGAGTTTCCGTATCTCCGCAACTATTTGGGATAATAAATAACTTATCATTGCAAAATTGTAATAGTACTAAAAATAAAAAACTTTTATATGAAATATATTTTTATAAAATCAACAGTTTCTGAGATATTGGCAAATGTATTAATACAATTTTGTGAACTTTAGTTGTTAAGAGACACTACTTAAGTTTTAGCGCAATAATTCTCTAATGCCATAGAGTAAGAAATAAGTAACTCTCTCAACAAGTTTATGTTCTCATTCTTTCAACTTCTTAGGAGAAATGTTTGTGCAGCAATGATCTATCTCTATCATTTTAGATTCAATAGTCAATATTTACCTATTTTATTGGTCAAAAATTATAAATGAGGAATTTAATTGTAATTAAATAACCATAAGATGTGCAACCCCTAGTAAAATGCCGAAAATTTTAAACCGGAAGTCGACATTTTAATACGAAGTGTTGACCCACGGGGACCCAATATAAATATCTTTACTTTCTCGCTACCTTACAGGTAGACCAAGTATTGTAATTGTCAAAAAAGTTGAACTCGAGATGTTGATGTAATGTCGATGTCTCATGACCCCCCGAGCCCTAAAAAGTTGTTTTCGCAATGCCGCCTGTCTGTCTGCCAGTTTTTACCTCGGGTTTGAGCTAAAACTATTTATCGATTGGGCTAAGACTTGGTATATAAGGTTTATATAGATTTACCCCGAGGAATTTTTGGGATTGTATATCCAACCCTAAAATTAAGGGTAGTCTCCTTAAGGGCGGAAAAAGAAAAAAATCGATTTGATCAAAATCGGCTTTAACGATTTCTATTAGATTTAATTTCTAAGTTTTGATCAATATTACAAACCAAATGGCTACTCTCAACTTTTCATCAAAATGACTTTAAGGGTTCTGGTCTGATGCGTACATTCTAATTTTTAAGTTTATATCCGTAGGTCTTTGAGATATGAAATTACTTATCGTATACATGTGTATCTATTTATAGTAAACATATTTTACTTGAAGTATATTTTTATAAAACCAAAGGTTTTCATGCTATACACAAATATATTTTTCTTTTAACGTATACGACTGTCAAAAAAATCTAGCCCGAGATGTTAATGGATGTCGACGTTTCATGATCCCCCCAGCCCCCCGAACCCTAAAAAGTGTTTTTTGCAGCGCCGTCTGTCTAGCCATAAAATTAATAGCAGTTTACTAACGGTTGAAAAGAGAAATATTCCATTTTCCCAAAATCTGCTATAACGATTATATATCTCTCATTCTAGACTCAATAGTAAATAAATACCTATTTAATTGGTAAAATTTATAAAAGATTAATTTAATTGCAATGCAATAAACTTAAGTTATCTTCTAGTAAAATGAAGAAAATTTTAACAGGAAGTCAAAATTTTAATAAGAAGTGTTGCCCCCTTGGGACCAAATATTGATATTCTGTATTTATCCAAATATACTAATGAAGACGCTAATTCTTTAGAAATAAAATCATTAAATTTAAAACCATGAATAAAAAAGTGTTACGTTTGTCTAGCGCAATTTGTTCTCGGGTTTGCTAGTGTATATTATATTATGAATTTTGAGTAAATACCTCCACTTCTAAACAATAGAGCGAGAAAGTTCGTTCGGAGTTCCATTTTTCCTAAATGATTTAAGTTTCTTTTATTAAATGAAAAAATGAGTAGCAATTTTCTCTCCAAGAAAATACTGGTAGGTTTCTTCTAGAATTTAACCTTCCACAACTCTATACTATTAATGTTAACATGTGTATAGCTCGGATGGGTAGTAGGACACGGTGCATATAAACAAAAATAACCTCTACCTGTTCGTCGCCAATAACCCAATCTATTGCGAGCATGAAGTTTAAGTAAGAACATATTTTTAAAATTAACATATTCATGAATTTTTACGGTAATCAAACCCGAAACCTTTAGATCGTTTGGCAGAAGAATGCAACAAGTGAGCTAAGATGAAGAGTTAGTTGTAAGTTTATTGATGGCGATCAACCAGCACTTGTGGGCACACGGACCAAACGTCAAGCTCCTCTGGTCTGATACGGTCGGAGATAAAATCCCAGCAGAGTGTATTGATAGTCGCGCTGTCTAAAACTCGTTTTCCACACTCTCTTCACGCAAAGTTGTGTACATTCTTTTATATTCTTTCTTTCTCATCCCTACCTAGAGATGAACATTTTCCGGGAAATTTAGAATAGGAAAATTTCCCGTAGTGACGGCTTGCAATAGAGGGGTTAAATTGTAGAGGTGGCACCTAGAGTCTGTTATACTTCAAAATATAGTGCGTTAAGCTATGAGTCCGTTATAAGAAGGGGAATGGGCACGGGAGTGGGGAGGGGTAGATAGGGAGCACGGAGGATGGGGGGTAGGGAGGGAGACCAATGTTGGGCCAACATTAAAATTATTTTAATTAACTTATTGATGATAAAGAAAAGTCTCGATAAGCAACTGGTAAGGAGGTGGAGGAGAACCCTAACCTGAGGGACACATTCAGCCACCAAGCGTTGTAACCGATACATGTGTGTATTAACTAAGAGCTGATATTGGGATGATGGTTCTGTGTTAACACCCTTAGGAGAAATTAATCTTAAGTATAAACATTACAATTGGGATTTATCTCGGTTACATTCGTTATATTTAATCAGTTGAAATTAATTTACAGAAATAATAGTATAATTGAAAGTTTTCTGTTTTGTAAAATTTTCCGTACCACGTCTTTATCCCTGCCTCATTATTCGGGCATGCCCAGAGTGGTAGTAAGACACGGTAAAAAAAAATACATATAAAATTAACGAGCAGGTCGAGTCAAATGTTCTGAAACAACCTGTAAAACGCAAAGTAAGGAGAAAGGGGGAGGTGAAGAGCCCTCTTTTGTTGTTTGCAAATCGTATTTCCATGTTGCAATGTTTTATCGCTTTGTTTCTTTCGTTCCCGACTCCTTCTTTACCATTTCCGAGTCACACCCCTCTCAACCATCCTTTGCCCCCTCGGCCCTCAAGCGCTTTCCCCACATTTGTTGCCCTGTCCTTACAAAGTGGAAAACCCAAATGAGGGTACAAGGCGAGGAGGTAGAGAAAAACACGCAATTCATCGTCAACATGGAGACGAAGAAAAGAATAATACATCAGCAAAGATAGAAACAGTGAGCATTTTTATATCTTATTTTCAAATCCAAGCTACATAAAATAAGTAACCTTGTTTGGATATCAAATTTTCATAACACCCTCAATCCAAAATAATATTTTTTGCAATGCCCTCTGTCTGTCTGTTACTGGCACTATAGCTGGAACCATTTTACTGATCGGGCGTAAACTTGATGTAGGACTTATAGAGTTTTCACAAGGTTCCTCAGAGGTTTTTTTTTAAAATAATTATATTCAAACCTAAAATTAAAGTTAGCTTACTTATGGATAAAAGGTGAAAAAAGTCGATTTTCTTATAAATCTCCTACAGCGATTTTTATCAAAGTAAAATCTTCATTTCTAGGCAAGGGAGCGTGAAAGTCTGTAAGGTGCATAGTACACTATTTTTTGAATGAAATCGCAGAGCACAGAGTATAAATAATGTGTCATTCTAAGAAAAACAACATTTTATTTGGCCAATGTCGAGAGCACCGAGGATCTGACCAGCCCCTTATGCACTTTTATAATATAAGTCAATTATAATCCCCAATGGGGTCGGAGGGTTTTAGTGGAAGTTGATGAGAAAATATATGTCTAAAATCTGTATCTTTATGATATGAGAACCTTGATACTACCATACATATAAATTATACGGTGCACCACAAAGACTTTCTCTTTCTTTTATCATAAAATATACATTTACTAGAAACACGTAAGATGTGTGAAACGAAATAATAGGTCTATACATAAATTGTTGTAGAAAAATTACACCAAAGATCATACACGATATAATAAACACGGTTACTTACCTAACTATGGCATTAGGAACTTGGAACATTGCTAAAAAAAAGTGAGGAAAGGTAAACATATTTTGTTAACCAAAGAGTACAAGAATAAATTCATTTTTTAAAACCTGAACTAAAAAGTATATATAGTTGCTTACAGCTCAGAAACTATTGTTTTTATAAAATATACATTTCAAATGAAAGATTTTTAGCTTTAAAAGTAGTACAACGTTACCATTATAAGTTATTTCACATCTCAAATATTTTCGAAGAAATAATCAAAATTGGAATATTTCCCAAAATTTAAAGTACTATCAAAGTAATTTAACGAGAAAATGAGAAATGCCATCTTGCTTATAATGATATACATTGTCTAGATAAAAAATCTAAATCCAATCAAAATCGTTAGAGTGAATTTTGAGAAAATCGATGTATTTCTCCTTTTGCCCTTCAAGTAAACTACCCTTAAATTTAGGGTTGGATATATAATTCCAAAAACCTCTCGGGGGGATCTTACAAATACCCCACACAACCAGTTTTATCCCGATCTGTAAAATAGTTTCGCCTGTAGCCCGGTGCTCAGACAAACGACAGTGCGAAAACAACTTTTTTTGTTTCAGGGGGTCATGAAACGACAACATTTATCAAAATTTTGAGTCAGATTTTTTACGATCACAATACTTTCTCTCCGAGGTGACGAGAGAGAGTAAAAACATAATCACCACTCTTCTCTAATATATTTTCCCCCCATCTCTGGGCCTTACTACACGCTCAGGCTGTATTTCTGTACACTCATCTGAGATTCAAACCTTGACCACCCCACCCTGGGCAAAGCAGACAATACATGATTGATGCCTTTTTCAGTGTGTCCACTAATGCAGGAAAACTGTTAGTACGCTCATGTTAGTATAATTTGTATACAATTAATAATACATTAACTTTAAAGATTGTGGATGCAAACCCCGACCTGCCCTTCATCGGCAAACCAGTCTGGATGAGCTTGACAATTAGTCCGCGTGCCCACCAGTGCAAGTTCCATGGTGTCACTACGTAGAACAAACTAAACTGTGCGGAGATGTTTTTGGCACAGGCAATAGATACCAGGGGTTAAGTCATGACTCATGACTCTCAACATAACCTTCTACTATTCTTCTTTGAGTTGTCCACGCATACGCCACTGTGCAACCCTAAACGTTTCATGTCAATCCACCATGTAAATAGGCCCTACCAGTGTCAATTTTTCAATATATTATTATTATTGTTATTTAGCACCGTGTCTTACTATCAGTTCGGGTTATACGCCTAAGTACTAATTACGCTAATGGATTAGGAATTTGGAAGGTTGTATTTATAGGAAGTGAACCCGCATTTGCGTGACAGAAGGTGGAAAACCATTTATGAAAAAAACCACTCAATTCACCCGAGCAAGAATATAAATTGAGCCATTAGCAAAACATCACAAAAAAATATATGGAGACAATATGATTCATTTACTGAATCGAAATCTGCGAGTGTAATAAAATATGCTCAACATTTTTTACACACCCTTAATTACTAACAAACTAATAAATAACTAATCTTATAATAACATTCACTTGCCATGAAAACTTTTAAAAGAAGTGAAAAAAATATGTTCAGCATTTATTTGAAATAAAAAAATAAGACATTCCCAAGTTATTTATCTTGATCCCTTCACTGAAGCTAATGGCCAATTCTTCAGCTGTCTAAAATGACATCTCGTTTCGATTTGAATGATGTGTCAAGCTTTCTGGCGCCTTTCAAACCTTGCAAGGTCTGAATTGACAAAGAATTCGGGAGAGGAAAGTTTTTTTGTTTTTTTTCAGAACGGTAGAAATACGAGAAGAAGTTTAACCAACTTATATTATTTCCCTCTAAGACTAAAATGCCCACTTGTTTAGTTTAACGACGCATTTTAGTATTAATCTTGGTCGGGTTTGAAACAAATGTTTTTAGAAAGTGAGGCAGTTTGAAACTGTAACTAGAAGTTGGCGGATTTATACTAGAGTTTCTTGCTCTAATTCCCAAGTTAAAAACAAGTACATAATAACTTAAAAGAGGAAACTCAAAATTAACTATGCAAATTACAAGGTTTTGAGGGAGCGTACCTGTGCCCATATATCTCAAATAAAATTGAATTTTAACGATTTCAAAATACTTTAGAGTTGACAGTTCACCAGTTTGGAGGAAAATTTATCAACACCCCCCTTTTTAAGCCTAAAAGGAAGAAACGCATACAATTATCGCTATCAGAGTTGGCTTATGTAACGTACAAGTTCGTACATTTTGAATAGGGTTGCCAGACAATCCCGGTGTCCCTAAATACCACTTTGGGACATACGATTGTCCCGGTTTTTAACTCTCTTTTTTGTTTTATTCTCTTTTACCCCGCAATGCAGTTAAGTCCCGTATATTCAATAAGTTTAGTGATTACATTCTCTTTGAATGTGTACGCATTACGTCATTGTGAAAGTGTAAGTGTAAATAAATAGATATGTTTGTTTAGTGGTTCTGAAATTTACTTATGTATTAAACTTAATTTACAGTGTTAAATGTCTAGACATCTTGAAAACACAGTGCAAATGAAGAAGGCAAACTCTTCGCAAATATGAGTAAATGTTTAACTTTCCCTTGTCTTTCTTTTTATTAAATTATTAATGCTGCTGTTTTCTTTTGTAATATGTAAAAGGCGTTTATTTAATGTGTCGTAAAAATTGAAATAAAACTTTGATAAATTTTTTTTTGTCCCAGTTTTCTCTAGAAAAAATCAGGCACCCTAATTTTGAATCATTTACAAATGAAAAGTTTTTGTAACAAAAACCAGAAAGTAATGTACACGCTATTTATTAATTTATAATAACTATAACATGCTTTGGTGTTCATGTGGTCTAAGGTGTCATTCTCACAATAGGCTGAATTTATGAAGACATTGAGATTAGAGTTCAAATCCTGTTTGGTGGTACTGAAGGTGTTTTTTATTAGTAATTTTCTACTCCATATCCAAGAAAGTGTGAATAGATTCCATCTAAATTATACCTACTTCTTATATGACACATTAGCTCAGTCGGTAGCGTGTCTTTCTATTGAGCAAAGGGTCCCAGGTTGTAAACACTATGGAATCAATCACCCCGCTTTGGGCGTCGATTGAAAGAAACACTCAAGACTAATTCCCTGTTATAATAATGCTGTGATGATGTTTAGGTTGTCTATAGCTCCGTGATCGAGCGCCTATCATCCCTGTACGGAAAATATACCGTTTAACCAGCTGTCTATAGCTCCATTTTCGAGCAGTAATTAGAACGGTATAATTAATAAATATAAAGAAAGAGAACTATTGATGGCGGTCTATTCACACACGGCGACTGAGCGCGCGCGCTTGAAAGATAGAACTGTTTCTATTTTTCAAGCGCGCGCGCTCGAACCGGTACAGTCTAGTTTACAGACTGGAGTATCTCTCTCTTGCTCTTATTCCTATTCAGTTGACAGTTACTTTTGCTATTCATTACCATTAATAGGAGTCAAGGTCAAACTATGTTAAAAGTTGAGATATTATTGACTAAACATGTCTTTACTCTTGGACAATTATACATTGCACTCAGCCGAGCTCGTTCATTCAATGGCGTTAAAATATTCCTGACTAAATAAAAAATAGTTGATGTAGAGAACAATGTGTTTTACACAAACAACGTTGTTTATAAAGAGGTTCTATAATTTATCTATTTCAAGAATTAACTAATTTAAATATATTCTATTAATTAAATAATAATACTTAGCACCACGTCTTACTTACTATCCGTTCGGGTTATACGCTTAAGTACTAAATATGCTAATGGGTTAGGAATGGGTAAAGTTGAGATAAAGAAAGTTAATCCGCATTTGCGTGGAGGTAGAGTGGAAAACCATTTAGGAAAAACCACCCAAGTTTACCTGAGCGAGATTCAAACCTAGATCTCCCATTCTTGGCAGTCTAGCTCAACATGAAACCACCGCGCTAACTAACTACCCCACTAAGGTGGGTGCCTATTAATTAAACTTTTTAATTATTATTTAGCACCAAGTCTTACTACCCGTTCGGATTACACTCTGACTTCTTAATTAAAATATATAATTTGTCATAAGAAATGTAGAACTATAAATTCATGTTATGATATTTACATAAAAAATTTAAAAATATGTTTTTTAAATAAAAAAATTACCTTCAATTTAAAATGCATGTTTCAAAGAAGGCGATTTTTTTTTGCCGTATTCACAAGAGTATTAATGCGATTTTTGATTAGCTTGATCAGAACGGGAAAATATTAACTTCTATTATTATTATTATTATTATTATTATTATTATTATTATTATTATTATTATTATTAGCACCGCGTCTTACTACCCGTTCGGATTATACGCACTTACGCTAATGTGTAATGGTAGGGTGATTGTGAGATGAAATGAAGGACCTACAGTTTAACGTGGAATCCGAACCACGGTGGAGACCTGGCATTCCCCACATTCACAAGATGTCTTGTCAGAGGTGAAGGAAGGGTTTGGTAATCAGATAAATCTTTGCTAGGACCGAGGATTGAACCCCGGCCGCCAGCATAGAAGTCTGACACCTTACCCCTAGACCACCAGGTCACCCTCTATTAAGTTCAAATCCAAGAAGAAATGATAGGATAGATATTTCAACTTGAAATCCAAAGATAAACGCTAAGATTGTAGTAACGATAGTAGCAAGGAGGGAGCCCTACTAGTATATATCCCTATAACCTGAACGGCTAAACACGGTGAAAAAATTTTACAGAGTTATATAATAAAATACTCTATTTTATTTTTATATATACAGTTGAACAATAAAAATATGTGCTAATACGTGACATGTGCTCTTTATACAGAAACATATTAACATAAAGTGAGTTCGATAAACTATTCAACTGTATTGTACTATATGCATTACACATACTATGACATTGACATTAAAATTTGTATTGTATATACCTTGAGGTACTTAGTACTAGAAATATGATCCTAACTCCTGGTTACATA
The DNA here is from genome assembly GCA_901482245.1 of Timema douglasi. Classification (NCBI taxonomy): domain Eukaryota; kingdom Metazoa; phylum Arthropoda; class Insecta; order Phasmatodea; family Timematidae; genus Timema; species Timema douglasi. The sequence goes on from CABEEJ010003265.1 coordinate 60,130, forward strand.
TTTATAATGAGCTCTGGATCACACAAAACCCTCTTCCCTCCCCCCCTCCCCCTTCTTTCACAATACACGAAGACTAAATCTTAAACACCACTGAGGTTTGAAACAAAGTATCTCAGATTTGTTTGGAAACCATGATGAGTCTGCCCAGAGTCAAGGCTTTAACCTAATGCTACACTTATAAGAATAATGGTAAACGCATCAAGTTATTGGTGCCAGGCGCAAGCGCTTATTTATTTAAAGTAGAGGTAAAATAAGCATCTGCGTTTGCGCTCTGTAGTGTTTCAACATGTTGTTGGGCCCGATGACAGTATGACAGACTCATTTAGCATGTTTTTACGGTAAATGGAAGGTCGGAGTTCGATTCCCAGCGGGGTTTCTTTAAGGGTGATTTTCCTTGAGAGTGTTTCACTCTCCCTTTAAGTAAATGTAGGTACAGACCCTTGAAATTCTACCTTACTCAAACCTAAACTGTTTGTGTGATTAAAAAACTTATAGCTCGGATGGTTATTAAGACACGGTGGAAGAATTTTTTTTTTCAGCTTGGAAATAAAACATACAATACGTATGTTGGCGATATTGGCGCGAAAAAGAACTATGGTTGAGGGTCGGAGGGGAGAGTAATCTTCAGCTGCAGAAGTCACGACTCTACTCTATCTGAAGGTGCGACACTTCGATTTCACCCTTGAGAGGAGCAGAAATGGCGGTGTGACACGTCTCGATATCGATGTACCCTCCAACCCCCAACCCTCACAAGACTGCGCGAGACACTTCTTCCCGGCGCCGCAAGGGCATTGATTGGTGAATCATTCCACAAGAGACGGGGCCTGGGTTGAAAGATGATGAAGGATAAAACATCATTTTCAGTGGTTAGCTTCAATAATTTTTAAATTAAAAAAATTCATAAACCAATAAATTAATGTTGTACACCCTAAATCGTGAACAAGGGGTTTTCACTTTTCAAGCATACATTTTTAGTGCACCAGGCTACCCGCATGGTCACACTAATCGGGGTAGTTAAAATATAATTTAGAAGATAGCTACCACCATTTACGTTGAGGGTGAGAGGGAAACCATTTATGAAAAACATCAGTACACATGACTGGGATTCAAACCCCGAACTTTCAGTACTCAGACACCGTGCCAGTATGAGATTGACGACTTTGTCAAAGTGTCCAACGATTCGGGCTATATTCACACATTTTCCTCAAGAGGTATTATGATTTGAATTTGTATATTTCATTACAAATGAAATAAGATGATGAGGGGTCAAAACAAAATTGGTATAAATTCATCTACAGCGTGTATATTGTATATTGTATATGGAAAATGATCAAATTTTAAAGAGAGAATTCAATAATTTATAACGGAAAAATATAACCTATAGAAAAGAGTGATATAAAAAATATTAAAGAGAAATGATTAAATTTTTCAAAATAATTGTATATTTGATTCGTCAAGTGCACCTTCCATTACTTCATGATGGTGGATAGTTTCAAAACTGGTGATAAAATGTCAAACAAACTAAAACCAGCGAGGGTATGCAACCCATGACACAGACATGTTTGAATATTTGCATGAAACACAGTTCACGGCGTTTCCAGGAACGTTCTATTAAACGCAACTACGTACTTCCTGGGCCATTCACATATAATTATGTTGACTAATGGTATAAAGATGAGGGTAAAAGTTAGAGTAAGGGTAGCAGCATTCACGTAGAGAAAGAATGTAAACTATTAAAAAATATAATTTAGTACGACCATTGAGGATAACCCCAACCTTCTCGGTAATATTAAGTCAGTCAAGACGATTTGGTATATAACATAGCTGTTGGAAAGTGTTGATAAATAACCGCACCATAATCATCCAACAAATATCAAAATAGATGAGGTATTTATAAAAAGAATAGTTGCTAAACACAGCCCTTGGCGTATGAATAAATGAAAGTATACGTGTCAGATATGTGTCAGTGAATGAAGAGTTGAATATATTGATAAAATTAAATACTCTGTTGTCCGTCGAAAGTTTAATAATGGAAACCCAAACTGTTGGATTCAGGTTTTGGAAGAGATTTTGTTATTTTTAAAATTGCTGGAGAAGTGGTGACATTAGGAAAAAGACAGAACAGTTATCCTGAATATTTAAACCATATAAAACTTAACCCCTCCTCATAATAGGTCAGGTTTTTTTTTTTACATTTTCATATAAAATGCGACACCGATTCTAAAAACAACACAAAAATTGAAACGTTTCAAATGTTATGCCACACTATGACTTGTTCTACCCACGTGAACTTTACAAGAAAAAAAAATCACGAAGCTGGTAATGCGTTCTAAGGCGTTAGGCTAACAATATATTTATTACCTTTGATGGGCTGGTCAAGGTTTGATTCTCCGCTGAGTATACTAGAGGTTATTTACACGTGCAATTTATCACTCAGGATTTAACACCCTCTCTCCACCCTGTTGATAGTGCACTCTCATTAAACCACCTTCCTCATCCTTAACCTTTAGTATAAGCCAATGATAGACATAGTATCAATACAAATAGAAATTATATGAAATAATTAAAAAATGGAAACCATGATACCTCTGTGCATATAGCGGCACCAAATAGTTAACATTTAGACCTGAGAGCACAAAATCAGTGCTATATTCTTACCCCCACACCCTTCTGCACCCTTCAAGGATCTAAACGTTAGGCTCATCAGTAATCAAGCCAGTCACCCTTTCGATCATCGCCCACGGTCTAATCTGCGTCCTCAGCGCCGAGACCACCAGACGACCTCACTGACGAGTCCAGGAGGAAAGGGAAGGGAGGGGGCTGGGAGTGTCAATTAACAGCAGGGTAATTAGCTGGCTGCGCTCTGATGTTGTCAATACCACAGTATCAAGGATCGAACCCCTGTCACCCTCAGGGGAAAAGTCTAGATCAACATCGACGTCAAAGGAAACAAGCTACTATCAAGGGCACCCACCTCTTACTCAAAGGGACATTACCTCACAAATTGAGATTTAAGATGTACACTTTTTAATATCCCAAATGTAATTCGTCCTAAGGACTTTAACACCAGATAAATTAAAAATTTGCTCCGATAAAGTAATTACAGATTTAAGTTATCTTATTATATCAAAGTATTTTTTACAACGGCTTATGACAGAAGGTGTAGGTATATGTTATTATAATCAAGGGTTTACCGAATGCTTTACTTTCCATTAGGATTCAATGATTTGAAATATTTCCTGTCTAGTTCCATTAACTGTTTGTATTTAGTATTTGACAGTAACTCCCCTCTTACCTATCACACACTCATCCTCCCAACACAGTGATGGATATATGGATTTATGTAACAGGATCTAGGTGCCACCTCATCAAACTCCAAACCTTCACCTACTTTGTAGGTCGCAAGCCACCACTGCGGAATATTTTAAAAGAAATTTTCATCTATACTCAAAATGCGGTACCAGTTTTAACATATTTTATCAAATACAATAAATCGGAAAATAATTATTTTAAAATTAAAATTAAAATATTGAACTGCTCCAAATTTCGTTGTTATTAAATGAAAAATGCAACAAGCCAAAATTGTATGTGATTTTAGCGTAATCGTGTGTATATTAACCCGGTTAATCAATCTTGAGATGGGTACTATAAAAGTTCGCATGTATACAGTATTTACAGATAACTATTTTGGCAGAATCAGAAACATATAAAGCAAATATTCGTGTTTAAATTTTATATGGGTATATTTTTACTTCAGAATCGCACCATTTTACCATTATTCGTAAATAACTAGTACTGAAATAATAATAATAATAATAATAATAATAATTAGGATCATAAGTTAGTAATGTCTAAATCAGCATATCAAAAATCTTTTAACTTTTTTTGAGTTGAAAAACCATATGAACTCATCTCTAAGTTAATAATCCCCTAAGGATGCTGTTTGATATGTTTAATATTATTTTCACCAAAATGTAGGCTAAAGTTCTAACCAGTTGAAAAGTTTAAATTTTATGTTTAAAGACTTTTTAAAAAGGTGTGATATCTTACATACGCTCCTATAAAACAAGTCCAAATTATCTTAAAATGTTCTGTTGTGACCTTATTAAAATATTACTTTATTTGTTGAAGGAAAGCTAGATCTAGGTTTCTAACAATTCGCTTTAATCTCATTTGTAAAAATTATCGTGTCAAGCGTCATTAGTTTTAAAAAATAACTCAAAATATAAGCTTTTTAATGGTTTAGAAACCTGCTGAAAAATTTCGCCTGCATTTGGTTGAAAACAATATTTTAAAAAATCCCACAACTTCTTTAAAAAAAAAGGTATTTCTTAACGTCTGCAACACCCTCCCATGTCGCACCCTTAAAGGACTTGAAACCAATCCCAATAAAATAAAACTATGTAATAAAATATCAATAGCTGCTGTACACGGGAATCATTAAATTTTGCCCCCCTCTCAAATGATGGGTTTAGAAGTTTCCCTTACGGTCGTAATCATACATTACCCTCAATTTGCTACCCCTCCCTGATGCTCCTGGGGTATAGGTCAGCTAACGTGCGCTAATATCAGGGTCATCCCCCTCCCTAGAATAAAAGGTGGAGGTTGGGAAGAGCAACCAGGGGTTAAAACTGAAAACTACACCGAGTTCATTAACAAGAAGAGTCATACGAGAGAGAGAGAGTAAGAAGGGTAATAAAGAGAGCGTTGGAAAGAGATGGTTGTTCGTTACGCTCTTCTTGCTATGAGCAAAGCCGACAGTTACAAGAATTTATGTGCAATATCACTGTGATAATATTGCCCACACTGGAGGGCAAACATTAGCATGGCTTCGTTCTCCTCTCCTCACCCCTCCCCACCCTACAGACCATTTCACCCTCCCCTCCTCTATGTTTGGAATCACAAACGTCTATCTGCAACACAGCAGGCGACTGGTTGGATATGTACTGTACTTACCTTCACGGAACTAACAAAGGGAATAACAAACATTATTATTGGATTAGGTATTAGGATGTTTGGGAGTCAGTAGATATATAATTTATTGCCTTGCGAATCCATTTATTAAAAATACCACTACTGACTGTACCGCATATCCAACAAGAGTTATTATAAGCCTGTCAGTTTTATTAACATATAACATTTAAGGTGGGATGTAGGGGTTGCGAGAAAAGGTAAGTGTTTTTTGCAGTTTTCATATCAAATATTAATTCAGTACAAACATAGAGTTTAATTTTCATCACGTAGGGAAATAAACAGTTGTTGAATATCGTCAAGGTTGTCCTGGAATTTAATGACACCATTTATCTTGATATTAAAAGTTTGTCATCTAATGCCGCTGTGCACATGACAAATATTCAACAACTGGTAAGATAACCATGTCGAAAAAATTAAACTCTGATGTTTGTAATGAAGCAATATTTTATTTATTTTGATAAAAATAATATTTTACTATAAAAACTGCAAACACACTGGACTTTTCTCACGTTTCCTACACTCCAATATTAAGGTTTGTAGAACTAAAACAATATAAATATTTGAGTTCCGGGATTTTATAGTAGGCCTAAAGTTAAAAAAAAATATTAATAATTTTGTTGTTTATTAACGTAGGGGTCAAAATTTAAACATTTGTATTTTATTATCTAAATTACAACGGCGGGTATGCAGATATAAGAGTCAGACTTGTCTGGCCTGTTGGACCGGTGATGGTGTGGCAAGGTTTTGAATCCCACCTGGACGTAATGAAGTGTTAATTTTTTTTAAAAGGAAAAATACTTCCTCCTCTTTTACGCAAACGCAAGTTGAAGAAGGCCTCCTCTCAAAAGGAAAAGATCTGATTTTTCATAATCGTCCGAGACTTCTTGATGTCTAATGCAGATATTGTGGATATTTATATTCACAATCAAATGAAGGATGGATTAAGTGTTGGCGATCCCAGAAATGGGTTTAGTGTTCGTGTGTGGGGTAGGAGTACGAAGACGATAAAGCTGTTCATCTTTGTGATATAGGTAAAGAATAGCCCCGTCTTACCCTATGTGTTTTCCCATCTTGCCCCGCCTGGTGGGGGAAGAAGAATCTTTGACTAAATAACTACAAAATTTGTGTTTAATTTAATTTTGAAAATATAATGTTGATTTCAATTTTATAAATAATATGTTACATTGTAGACCCTACTAATAAAGACATACTTTTCAGATTCAGTTGTGTTTTTTTTTATTCACTACAGCTGGGTTTTTTTTTGTTAAGTGCCCCGTATTGCCCCACTCCCCCCTAGCTGATAGTAAAACTAGGCGCAAAATAAATATAAAACTAAACTATTTGAAAACTCGAGTTAAATTTTGTTGTTGTTTTTATATAGCAGGTGAACAATAATTTTGAAAGCAAACAGAAATTTCTGAAAGTGCCGGATGGTATCAACAGATATTCAAGAGTTATTGTATTTGCTTTAAGTAGAGAGTTGAATTAAACATTGTTAATTATGAAATATTGATTATTTAGGACCAACCCCATTTTAGCTATAAAAGCGTAAAACTATGGATCTTACAAAACTTTGTTAAATAAGGCGAGGGAGAAAAAAACTACCGCTTCAAAGTCATGGCTGACCAACATTTTTGAAAACGCATGCCAAATAGGTCGATATTTATCGAATAAAGTCTATTATCATATAACTTTTGAGTAGAAACATTGACTATTGAAGTGATTTATAAAAATTATGGATTATAATTATCATATTATGTTATAGAAATAAATAGTGTTGTAAGGCACTACAAAAATAGATAACACAATAGTTAAAAAATAATTATAGAAATTACAGGTAATTTATAACAAGTAAATGAAAAGAAATTAACGACTTTTTGATCGTAGATAAAGGACTAAATAGGTTGTAAGAGATAAAAAAAATTAATAAACAACCTTTGAGCGTCAGTGAAAAAATACCGCGTGCCAAGAAAGTTCTCGCGTGGCACTTCTGGCACACGTGGCGTGGGTTTACTAGGCTTGTCCTAGGTGGTACATCTAGGGTCGAGGGTATAGTCTCCATATTCACGGCAAAACTCTCTTTGTCCGCGCGACAGAATGTTTAGAATTCCACCGCGCCGTATGTATTTTATGTTAAGTGAAGAAAGGTGGTTGGGGGAGAGGGGAGGGCAATAAAGCGGGTCTACTGAGAACTGTAATTACAAAAAGAAAGGGAAACCATTGTTGACCACGCCGTAACGCGCACACCCCGGTCAGGGCCGAGGATGCCGTTTAGAGGGGAGAGGGATGGATAGCGGGAAGAGAGGAATTACAGAATGGGAGAAGGAATGAATATACAAACACCGAGAAGTCGCCAGCCTAGTGAATAAAACTAAAGGTTTTCAATTAGTAAAAGAAAAGGATCGCTAATATTTTCCAACAATAATAAATGTTTTTCTGAAAGATTCTGCTTCTACTTCTCTATCTCCCACCCCCCCCCTTCCCCTTCACTCTCGTTCTCTCTCTCGCTACCAACGGGTGGTCTTGAAGGAAAGAATAAGATATTGAAATATCTCGCTCCTTTCCAGTAACACCCTCGTATTGGGTCTGGATTTACATCCATTACTGTTTCCAGCCTGTGACCTAGGTCAGTTTTTTTTTATTAAAGCCAGATATTTTTTTCACTACCGGCTGGTTAGGCCTGTCGTAGCTTCATATGCCCTATAATCTAACTTTAGACTAGGACAGGCACAACATCCAGTCCCTGGCCGTTAATTTATCATTGCGAAAGGATAAACCCACATTTCACCAATGATAAATTTTCGGCCATGTCGGGAATAAAACCTGGGACCCTTAGTTCAGTAGACATACACGCTACCGAGGGAGCTAAGGTGTTGGATTATATCCTAGTCATTGAGGCTAACACAAATACTATTATTTAATAATAAACAAGTGTGGACTACCACAAGGCCTTTAAAACTTCAACAGGAAATATATTTCGTTTGCTGTGTAAGCCGGCCTTTAATTGGCCAGAGCCGCTTCTCGCACTCTCATTGGCTGATACGCCTCAAGTCCAAATGCTCAACATCGTGCATTTAGCATACAAAGTTTAAAGTTAGATCAACTTTATGCAAAGTACACTATTCACTACACATTATATTTCAGTTAGCTATGCACGCTATCGTTGAAGATTATTTGTTTCAACGTCTTGCACATTATGTGTTCTTCACTATTCGCTATTAGTTATGTGCTATGCATGTATGAGCTCAGCCTTATTTGTGAGCTAAAGCGATGAGATATTAAAACAAGTTTTTAGAAAACAATATTCACCACATAGAATTTAGCATTCTTGATAAAAATACTCAAAGGAAAGTATTTAGCATGAATGCCGGGAAAAATAATGGCGAATCATAAAGGGGAGGGGGGGACAATAAACGTAAAGTGTGAAACAATGTATTTGAAAGGGAATAAAATAAATGATCGTTTAGAAGAATCTAGCTAAAAGTTATACACCTTGAAGCAAAGGATCACTATGAACCATTCAATTAATAATAAAAATATAAAGGCACATACCTATGTGTATATATATATATATTTAACGAGAACTTCTCACCAACCTAGATTTTTCAAAATTTACTTATTCTAAGGCTTTTTGAAAAATTAGCAATAAAGATCTACCTCATTAAGGGCACCACCTATTGGAGACGCGTTTCAGAGCTTTAGAAATTCCACATCTTTTAAAAATGTGTTTATTATTTCAAAATATGGTTGACATCAAAATGAAGATGAAACGTAATATAAGTTTAATAACCTTACATTTTAATCTTTACAAATTAAATAAGTAAATAAAAGTAAAACTAGCTTCTCTTCAACGACGTTTTTTTTATGAAAGTTCGTGGTTCTGAGATAAAATTAAATAGTTAAAAACAAATATTGTCTTTCTCTAACAAATAAACTATTTTTATCAGGGTCACAACAGAATATTTCAAGATAATTGAGTTTTTTTTATTGAATTTGAAGCTTCACACATGTCATCCCCGATAAGAATGAACTAACGTGTGGGAGGCGCTCTCAACACGCAGAGGGTATTTATGGGAAAACTATAGTGAACATATCCTGAGGTAAACCACGATCAGTGCACATAGTCGAGACTACAACCAAGGGCCTAAACCAATCGGTCACCATTCCTGGTATCATCTCATGCTGTTAATAAACTAACTTAAAAACTTGTTTACTTAAAATTATCAATACCAATGTTATGTTATTACTGTAGTATTTGATACTCAGGTGGTAGGTATTCCATCTCTTTGATTAGGAGTTGTCTTTACCAACTTGGTGATATATTTTACCGGGGTGGGTGTTCCTCCCCTCCTACCCGTCTCCCGGCCCAACGTGTAAGATAATATATTTAGGATCCGAAAGTATTTGTTCAGTTTCTAAGCAATCTTTTGAATTCAAAGAGTATGTGTCTGGCGAGAAGGGGAATAACTTCTGAAAGCATCTAATTAAAACAAACCAAGGTGAGGATCACTCCAAATAAATTATAGAAGCAGTGAGTTTTTTATTAAAAAATATTATGGTGGACTACGCTTTTAGAGGCATCTAATATTTAAAAAAACATCTAGACGGTAACCACTATAAATAGCTAAAGGATATGCGAATTTCAACAATTTTTTTGGGCAGGACTCCTTCGAATAGCTTTGGTTTGGGGGTCCAGGTAATTTAAAATTTATCTTGGTTTGACTAATCCCCGCAAACCCTTCTAAACACTAATAAGGTTCCAGTTCTACTGCACTCATGTGTCTACCCTATTGATAACAATCAAAACAAATTAGCAATTTTTGGTTAATGATGCACAATTTTCAACACCTTAAAGATAATAATGGGAAAGTTAATATTATTATTATTATTATTAGCACCGCGTCTTACTACCCGTTCGGGTTATACGCACTTACGCTAATGTGTAATGGTAGGGTGATTGTGAGATGAAATGGAGGACCTACAGTTTAACGTGGAATCCGAACCACGGTGGAGGCCTGGCATTCCCCACATTCACAAGATGTATTGTCAGAGGTGAAGGAAGGGTTTGGTATTCAGATAAATTTTTGCCGGGACCGAGGATTGAACCAACACTTTGAAAAAAAAAAATAGAAATTCATTTATATACGTGTCATTTCCTTAGGTCGAGGTATTGAGCAACGATATGATTAAAAATAATAATGTTAAAATCAAAGATAAGACGTTTAAATTTGACATTTATGTAGCTAACATTTAACCTCTTTCGGCTTTTTCGGCCTTTCTTCCCAGGAATTAGAAGAGGAATAATGTTTCTAATATAACGTTATAAAGATGAGTATTGTGGTACACTTTCTGGAATAGCTCCATACCAAAGGTGTAGAAAATGTATTTACGTAATTTATGAAGGTTGCCAAAAACTTAAGCGTGATCACTAGAACCTCTTGTAAATGAGCTTTTTCTAAATGGATTCAGGTCAAGTGTAAACTTATATCTACAATAATCCAGGACCACCTGAATAAGTTGATGCTTCCATATATTGAACAAACATCAGCGACAAATCTAGACGTTGATCTAATGATTCAGTAGTTTCGAATCCTCATGTCATTAGAACGTGATGTGTCTGTGAGCACCAATTACGGTAGCGATTATATATATATATATATAGTTTATCCATATTCCAAATTTCTAATTTATCTATATATTAATAAAATGAAGAGTTTGTTTGTCAAAAGCGTTGCGCACGCAAAGGGCTGCAACTTAAAAAAATAGACCTTGTACACGAACCTGTGCACCTCAAAGCAAGAATTTTAAATTATGATTAAATTTGTTTTCAATTAATTAAAAGCTGGTTTGGAAGCCAAGCAATATTATACTAATAGATATTAAATGTATGTTTTATACTATTTCTTCGATAAAATACTAAACCAATTATGTTTGAATCCCGCTTGGATAAAGCTTGGACGCGCGGTTAATATATAAGCTAATTAATATTAACATCCGCCAATCCGTTTCAAGATGGCAGCCACAAAAAACTTTTTGGCCTTTTTCTCATATATGTATATATATATATATATATGAGAAAAAAGGCCAAAAAGTTTTGTTTATGTATATATATATATATATATATTAGCTACATCATTAGTCATTTCTAAATAAAATATTTTACCAAGAGATACATTTATTGGTATCTAAGGTATTTAAGAATAATATTTTATATTGGACTAGCCCATAGCCCGTGCTTTGCGCGACTTTCATATTCTTTGACATTTTGAAATTATTTAAAAATTACCTCCATCCCATTTCATTCTCTTAAGGGTTGAGTTTAAAAAAAATAATCCAAAGGTATCTGACATGTTACCAACAAAGAACCTTCCTGCCAAATTTCGTCTTTCCAGCTCAAGTGGTTTGGAAGATATGGAAAAATCACCACCTATTCACTAAAACCCCCTTAAGAGTTGATTTTTTTTAAATAACAAAAAACCTTTGTCCGGTTACCTAAAAAGACCCTCCTTGTTAATTTTTTTCTTTCTAGTTTAAGCGGTTTGGAAGATATATAAAAGCCACCCCCTACATCCCATAGGGGTTAAATTTCGAAATATTCAAAAAAATCTTGGCCCTTTACCTAAAACGAACCTCCCTACTAGTACCATATTTCCAGCTCAAATGGCTTGAATTATATGTAAATCCACCCCCTCCACGATTCACTCCATTAGAAGATGAATTTCAAAAAAATCCCTCAAAAAACATCTTGCCCGCTTCCTAAAAAACCTTCTTGTAAAGTGTTATTATTCCAGCTAAAGGGGCCTGAAAATTATGATTATACCCTTTAAAATGACACAACCCTAGTTTTAACCACTTGGAGGTTGAATTTCGTAAATCCCCTTCTTACCGGATACCTACGACCTGCTAAATTTCAAGACTCCAGACAAGGGGTTCGGGAGATGCTGTGATGAGCGAATGAGTGAGTCTGGGCTTTCATCTTTATATATTAAATAGTTTTAAGAGGTGAGTGTATAATTCATACAATATGAACCAACGAAAGCGGGAAGCTTGGTGAAATCCTAGTGGCCCTCCCAAATGGAAATGCCTGGGCACACCAATGGGTTGAACTGTAATTAATAATAGTGGTACTTACCATTTGGCGGGAATTCGTAAAAATAAGCCGATCTAGGACTGAGGCAGCTGAAAATAGATAAAAGTAAAAATTAATTCAGGATGATTTTAAGAGTGGGGATTAAAAAAATACAATTTTATTGTGAAAAGATAAAGTCACTTCAATATAATATAAAGTTATGCTTTACTTTACTAGTGAAACCAAACGCAATCCACTTAAATAATGAGAGTATGCTTGAATATCATTATGTAGGTAAATTGATACCACAGTTTATAGTATAATAATTTTGTTTATTTAGTAAACAGTCTCTAAAGGAATACTTTATTTGCCATTTAAAACATGCTTGGAGTAAATCAAAGAGTGAATAAGTTTTCCTAACAATACCTCAACCTTATTGCTAGATGGCCAAATAAATAATAGTGATAAGGGGTAAGTTTATTACAGTACGTTCAGCACCAAAGTTATTAACGACTGGTTGTAAGATGTGTACTTCCCTTAAAAACTATCCCAACATCATTAAACCTTAGATTAAATAGTTAATAACCATGGTGCTATCTTCCCCAGTGAGCACGCAGACTAATAAGTCAGTCTCATCTTTTGTGTTTTAAGTATGATGGGGAGGTCAGAGTTCAATTCCCTGCTGGGTGCACCAACGTGTTTCCTAAATGGTTGTCCACTCTATTTCCACAAACATTTGGGTAAATTCCTCCTAAGTTAGTATCTTCACTCAATTATCCTCCCTATCCAAATGTATATCCATGAACAAACCCTCTACAGAAGACCATAATAACTAATTTTTTTTTATTAAACATACTAATAATTTTGTTCATATTTCTTAATAAACAAACCTGACTATACTGAAACTAATGAACTGTATTTAAAATAGGGTGTCGCCGATTGGAAGTAAATGATGTTTATTGGACTTTCAATTAAGTGTACATACACATTTTCAATGTGTAGAAAAATATTTTCAGACGTAAAATATTCATTAAATAACAAGTGAATAAATCAAAAAATGTAAACTTGTTACTCAAATAGATATTGACTTGGTTAGCCTAGAATAAGTGTTTGATTTGAAAATCAAATTAATTGTTGATCAAAACGCCAATACACAATTAAGCGCGTCCTCCCTCGTAGACACGCTATAAAGACCAAACTGGCTGTGCCAAAAACATTCAGCACATTCTACATTATGCTGCAATTTAAGTTTTTAATATTTAATAACACAGTATACAATTTTTTAAAACTTGCTATTTTTTTTTTTTTACTTTGTATTATTTTCTGGTGGTTTACTAGTTCTTTCCTTTTGCATTACGTCTTTCTACCCGCATATTTATTGAGGTAGGATTTAGAAATCTATAATTTTTTGGAAATGTACTAGAATCTGTGTGGTGGGGGGGGGGGAGTGAA
>CABEEJ010003265.1:73653-86256 GCA_901482245.1 Timema douglasi
AAGAGGAGGAGGAAGATAGTTGGAAATGATTTAGAAAATGTAAAGCTCTGTACACCAATTATTCAAGATCCCAGCTTGGACCTCCCCATAACTGACCTATCAGACAAGACAAAATTGACGCCAAACTTTCATTATTTTTTCTTTAAAACATGTAAAATGTGCACTTAGATTTTCTAAGAAACATGAGTAGATGTAATCTTTGAATTTTAGGTGAACAACTAATGAAAATAGCCACCTTAATGCCCTTTTATCAACGCTATAATCCGCGCAATACGACCTTTAAAGTTAGGTCTCTTTGGAGGCGGCCACTTTATTCAGCGAGAAAGTATCGTTCGCTGTCAGGCTACATGGCTTAAAATATAATTCTCTGTGTCGTTTTCTGGAGCTAATTCTTTAATCTGCCTAAGTTTATACATACTCCCTTTCGTCCTTTAACTCCCGCCAGCCATTGGCATGTCAGTAAGAAATAGGGGAAATAAAACTTTTAAACTTCTTATCGCAAGGTAAAGTGGAAAGCTCGCTGCTAGTTCTCAAGTATCTTAAAATGTTATGTTGTGACCCTATAAAATAAACTGTATTTGTTAGAGGAAGGTTAAATCTAGAGCCTTTTTCATCAGGCCTAGTCTCATAGCTCTGCAAGTTTTATTAAAAATTCGTTGAAAATTAGATAACGTTAAATGTCCATACATTTATTTCTATTAATAAAACTCAAAATGTAGAGTTGTTAAGGAAATAGAGCCCTGTTGAAATATTTCGACATTACTTTGGTATTAATAATATTTTAAAATAATGCATCGTAGAATTAAATATTGCGTTACAACTGAGAGTCCAAGCGGCCATTTCTCCCTTACTGAGGCGGCCTCCTTAGGGTCCCTGTTCACAAATCAAATAACCTACTATTAGTGTAGCAACCATGATTGTAGATAGGCCTCCTGTGACTATGTTGTCGTTCTGTTCCCTTTCTCGACATTACAGCAAGATTATCTCATGGCAAACCATCAATTATCTAATCACAGAGCTAGTTTGACACGATAACACGAACACTCGCCCCCCCCCCCATCTCAACCCACCACCAGCAACCACCGTCACCTCACATCCGCACAAACCGAGCGTTTAGCCTCGCGAAAATGTCACAAGGGGTTGATATTAATTAGTTCATAGAATATTCCAGTACAGGAGCAAGGAAAGAAGACTCGGGTATAGCAAGATAAATAATGAGTAATTTTTAGTGGTTTTAGATCATCTATGTTAGTGGTCGAACTAAAATTGTATTGTAAATAATAGTAAATCCTAAACAATCCTAAAGAACAAACTTTTTATTACCGAGTCATACTCCCCATTCGGGTTACACGCTTACGTAATTACGCTAATTTGTTAGGGTCAAGATAAATAGCATTTTAGAGGAGATGTACTCAGAGTTGCGTGGAGAGAGTGTGTAAAACCATCTAAGAATAAACCAGCTTAGTATACCTAAGCGGGATTCAAACCTTGGCCTGCTCTCGTCATCTTCAGTCAAGTTTATTGAGAAGACTAGCACTTTCGACCATCCAAAGGATAAAACTATTCTACGTTATCGCTTTCTTCTCTGTTTAATAATAGCACGTATGAATATTTGATAATGGTGCTAATTATTTTAAACCGCCCCTTAGACTACTACCTGTCCAGACTAACCTCGTTTGATTACACTAATGGTGTAGGAATGACTCCGTGGGGTTCGCAGAGCCGAGAGCAGCACTACTGTCGCCCTGACAATAATCCCCCTTGTTTTCTTCTAATATTTGAGCAGTAAAATTTACTTCGAGAACAAAGTACTTACAAATGTTGTATTCCATAAAATAATTTATTTAACAAATATGGCATCATTGTCACTGGCTTCATACTTTACTTCAAACAAACAGGACATTTCTTTAAGTTATTTGACAAAATAAGAGAAGACAAAAACGCAGTTTTCGAGTATTATCTCAAGTCATAGTCCTTTGGCGAAAGATAACACCATAATCTTGAATCCCACAATACCATTAGCATCTGATCTCTCTCACCAATAAGCAACTCCAAATCTTGACTCTGAAAGTATTGTTAGCATGAAAGTTTCCTAATAAATATATAATCCTGCAGTTGACTAGCCTTCCACAACAGGTGGCTGGCTGGCTATCTTTCGAAAGAGTCGCACGTATTTCTGCCGCTAGTGGAAACACAACCAGTTAAAACAACGTATCGTCAAGCAGCGCTGCGGATAGAACCACGTGTGGAAATGGGAACCAAGGGGAATGTCGTAAATATCACACAAAGGAAGTCACATCATAACTACCTTTATTATAGATCAGAGGTTCCCAACATGGGGTTCACAAAGAGTCCTCTTTGGGGTCCGCAAAACAAGTCTAGATCTTTAGGATATTTTTTATTTGTATTTACGCATAATATAAAAATATTCACTACTAGAATCCATTCCATTCAGTTAGTCTACTTGGGAGTGGAGGAGATTACATTATGATGAGTTACAATATCTGTACTCATCACAAGACATTGTTAAGATAGTTAAGTTTCATAGATTATGGTGGGCAGGACATGCAGCGCTAATGAGAGATTCTAGAGCAATGTTCAGGGTAATGACTGGCAAACCCAATAAGAAGAGACCAATGGGAAGACCTAACACAGATGGGAGGATAACATTAGAATGGACCTGAAAGAGATTGGCTGTAGTGAGGTGGATCGGATAGAAATAGCTCAAGATATAGATATTTGATAGGATGTAATGAAGGGACTGAATATAACTAGCTCAAGATAGGGATAGGGTGTAATGAGGTGGACTGGATAGAACTAACTCAAGATAGGGATAGAGTGTAATGAGGTGGACTGGATAGAACTAACTCAAGATAGGGATAGAGTGTAATGAGGGGGACTGGATTGAACTAGCTAGCTACAAGATAGGGATAGGAGGCGTACTGTTTTAAGTGCGTCAATGACCTTGAGTTCCTAATGCCATTGAGTAAATATGCAAGTATTATATGTTAGTAGTTTTACGTACAACACATGGTTTATTAATTAATTAAGCAATCTAAGCGGTAGTCTATTTAGAATAAGTGCACCTGCATTAGTGTCCATATAGGTTTTTTCCACTTGTGATATTGCACCGTGGATTTCCTACCTTTTCTAGACACTAATGCAGGTGCCCTTTTGACCACAGAGATAAATCGCAATTCAATGGACCGGGCAGTTATTCGAACCCCGTTACCAGAAATTAAGTTTATTGCGAGCCTGAAGCTTTGGGGCGTATGACCATTGTTGTGGCTGTTCCCATTTATTGTTTTACTTGATGTATTTAACCTGCAATTTCTATGCCAACTGATATCTTCATGCGATTTACAAACTAATTTAATTTTCAAACAGACACAACACTCAGCCCCTAGTCTAGCAATCATTACTGTGAACATTTAATCTCCTTTTTGACCAATTAGATCTTTTTTGACTGTGTCTGGAATCAAACATGACGCCCCTAGCTAAAAAATGTTAATAGCCCTATCTGAGAAATACCTTGAAGCATGACAGGGTGTCCTGAAAGTATATTTTAAAATTTCTAGACTTATCCGGGTTTTCCAGAGTCATCGTGTTTTTCCAGCCACTTTATAATTACATACTCTATTAAGAATATTAAAGCATTATTCTATTAATAGCACAACTTATTTTTCAACTTAGATTTCAGTAAGATAATAATGAGTCCTTAAAATATCCCCTTACATCAGTAAATTGTTGTTAGGCACATTATTTTGTAGTCTCTTCAACCTATGACGTAATCGAATTATCGCGCATGCGCAGACTCTACGTCTGAAGACGTGCGATAGAGAGAGGTGAAAATACGAAATGGAAATCATATGTTGACCTTGAGAATTGAAATTAGTTTGATTGGGCGCATAAGAGTTGGGCCATGGGACCCCTTGTCCCAAAAGTTAATAGCGTAGTTGTGCCACGATCACTGGCTAGGAAGATTATCGTCATAACTTCGTTGGGACACGATCACTGACCAGGAGGAGTATCGTCATAGCTTAGTTTGGCCACGTTCACTGAAAAGGAGGACTGTAACAGATAATAGACCTGCGGGTAGATATGAATTGACCCCACTAATGCCTTATGTTAAGTTAGGCTTGTTTAATTAAGTTGCTGTTTTTCGCTCAGCTTGGGAAAACATTTACAATCATCCTAAATAGAGCGCCACAACAGCTGAGGCCAAGTTAGTACACCAGTACGCCTTGTTTACAATTCCCAAAAAGGAAATCGTGGCCCAGCTGTAATGTGGGATTATCGCAGGTAACAAAAGGTATAATTAGCCCAACTGTAATGTGGGATTATCGCAGGTAGCAACAGGTATAATTAGCCCAACTGTAATGTGGGATTATCGCAGAGTAGCAACAGGTATAATTAGCCCAACTGTAATGTGAGATTATCGCAGGTAGCAACAGGTATAATTAGCCCAACTGTAATGTGGGATTATTGCAGGTAACAACAGGTATAATTAGCCCAACTGTAATGTGGGATTATCGTAGTTCACAACAGGTATAATTAGCCCAACTGTAATACGCCCGTATGATTAACAGGGATAACTGTACTAAAAGAGATTCACGATGAGTAATAACTGGAAGAAAACTGTTATTTTAACTATTGTGAATAAAAGTTGTGAATTTAAAAAAAATTAATATGTAAACATTCCATAAATTTGATAAAATTCCCTGATTTTTCCCTAAACAAGTACAATCCTTGATATTTCCTAGTCTACCAGGTCGCCGGACTCCCTCTATGCTTTCAATTTTATTTCAAATTTATAAATTGAACTATTCAGTATAACTTTTTCTAATTTATTCGAATATTGAATTCAATAATTTTTAAAGATTTATTAAAAGTTAATTTGTTTCAATCGATAATTCACGATCCATATAGAAAAATCAACAAATATATATGTTTAAACATTAAGGTGTTTCATGGCTGAGCACTGAAAGTGTTGCAGCTGTTTAGAAATTTTGGATTAGTTACGAAGTGGTTTAATATTTCTTAAAATTGTTTTCAACAACATTTAGGCGTAAGTTTTGACCAGTTAAGGAGTTTAAGCTTTAAGTTTAAAGTTAAAAAAAAAAAGTCTATTAACTTATATAAAACCTTTAAAAAAATCCTGCATTTGCTTCAAATTGTTCTGTTGTGTCAAAACATGACTTTATTTGATAAAGGAAGGCTGGTTATAGGTACCTATCGTTTTACTTTAGTCTCAAAAGTACAAATATTGGCGTAAGGCACAGTTGATTATTTTTAACTAAACTTAAACTTTATAGCTAGATAGCGACCTACATTTTGCTGAAAATCATATGGAAAAATATAAAACCACTTCTTAAAAAATACGGGAGTTTCAAATGCCCTCCCCATGTAACACCCTTAACGAATACGTTATGTTCCTTCATCATTAAATTATCAATTTTCGAATCTTTTAATAGGCCTATATTTTACTAATGGCACTGAGTCAAATATATAAGTAATAAGTAAATAGGTTTAGTTAAAGTTTTGGAATCTCGACATCTTGTTGGTCCTGTGATTGATTTGATTTTCTTTTAATTAAAGAGAGAGAGAGAAAATGGGTCAGCCTCAAACAATCCCCCTAACAAAGTCCCCTACCTTCCCTCTCTATCTCTCTTTAAATTTAGTTTGGACCTGACGTTCGGGCGGAGCTTCAATTACCTAATCACAGAAATTGATTAAAGATGTATGCGCCATTTAACTAAACACCCGGACTGTGACGTTGTTTTGTCTGATCTGCCGATTACAAGCAGGTTGTGGTTTGAATCCAAAACGAGTATATTGAGGTTATTTTTTCATAAGTGGTTTCTCATTCTCCTACATAGCAAGTTTGGGTACATTTCCTCTAAATAAGTGGTCCCTAAACATTTTAATGTTTATATTAAATGATTAAAAAATTAATGTAGGTGTTTTCATTTTTATAATTTGTGTTTTGGTTGGGGCTGCCTTTTTAATTTGATTAGAACGTTAAGTTTTAGGTTATGCTCAAATTCGTAAAGGGCCAAATAAAGTGAGCTATAAGGGTACTAAGCAGCCTTTTTCTGATACTAATAAGTTGTTTAAAAATAAATTTCAGTTCCTAAATTATCAAATTATTGGTCTTGGTGTATTGAGGTTTATTTTTTCCCTAAGTGGTTTTTTCAATCTTCCTTCACGCAAATGCGGGTACACTTACTCTAAATTCAGCCTTCCTCATTCCTAGCTCATTAACGTAATTAGTACATTATACTACTATAAAGCCCCATGGCTGACTCACTCCCTGACATTAATGTTTATTCACTTCCAGATAAGCTAGAAACTTGAAATTTGTCAAACTTATAGTTTTTAGCCTGTAACCTACGGGAAAATTCCAAAAAGTTAAAAAAATATATATATTTTTTAACCCCCGAAAAAAATTACAAATGGCGGAGCAACTTTAAAGTCGGTGCGGACCTTTCTTTGGAGGTCTCTTGTAGCTAAAGGGTAAGACCTATCAAAAATCGGTTCTGGAATTACATTGGTTTACATCCACTTGGAAAGAAAACTCACTGGGGCACGAACAAAGCTAGTATGAATATATATATATATATAACCTGAACAGATAGTAGTAAGACGTGGTCTTAAAAAATATTAATTATTTACCTTAATGCCTCCTAGTTGCTTATTTTTGTTTATCATTATTAGTTACGATAATACGACAATTTTTCGCGATCTTCCCGCTGTACAATTAATGGACTTAAGGTGGGGTTTAGGGATGGGTATTTTT
The DNA here is from genome assembly GCA_901482245.1 of Timema douglasi. Taxonomy (NCBI): domain Eukaryota; kingdom Metazoa; phylum Arthropoda; class Insecta; order Phasmatodea; family Timematidae; genus Timema; species Timema douglasi. The sequence goes on from CABEEJ010003265.1 coordinate 80,453, forward strand.
AGTTCAATTACATTTTTATGCTAGTTTTTTTTCAGTCCTTATAAAATATAGTTTTACAAAAACTTATCTAACTTTGGTCATGAGGCGTGCGTGAAAGTTGCGCTTTTTATGGTTTCTGTTGATGATATCATTAACATTCATTCCAAAGGCAAAAACATAATTACCTAATCGGTTTACTGTTTGCTTTGTTTTTCTAGGTTTTTTTTTTACTTTTCCCTTTTTTCATAATTTTACATTTTCAACTAATTTAAAAAAAATAATCACATTACAAAAACTTTTGCAACCCACCAAAAATCGCGTTACACAGTTTGGGAACCACTGCTATAAATTATAACCTCCTTGTCCCTAACTTATTAGTTGGAGCTGCAAAGATATATATTATATAAATATACATACACACAATTATTATTATTTAGCACCGCGTCTTACTACCCGTTCGGGTTATACGCTTTACACACAAATAAATTGAAAGATCTGAGCCAATATGAACTAACCCACTTTATTATCCAAGATATTCTTAAAGGTACTGTGAAACCGTTCATTTGGAAATCGTTTAAGATAAGACATTTCATAACCCCAAACCAGGATGCAAACCTTTATGAAAATCTAGGCAAAACAAGACCAATTCTTTTATCCACATGCTCACAAATACAGCGTATAGGTATCGGTTATAACTATATCGTTATAATAGCAATCCAACACCCCAAACCTTTCTGCTCGGGTGTAAGTTTAATAAAAACCATTCCTTTTCAGGAAGAACGCGCCGACTCACATTTCTGCCAACCTTTGAGGACTTTAAATCTATATGGAACATACAAGATATTTCAGCAATACATTATCCGTCTAAATACATATATTGTATCGCTCGTTCTATAAATCTATATTTCCAAAGTAAAAATCTAATAATTTAGTTAGATTCTGTGTGCATTGAACTGCGCTAGTTGGTGATCAAAAGATTTAAATAAATAAAATACCATTAGGGTTGAGAGCCCTGTAATAATGGTGGCCACTTCCTACAAAATAACTGAACTAAAGTTGAGTAGTGGTTAAAAGAATATATTAAAAATTACAAATACTTTTTTTTACCGTTAACATTAATAACATTTTTACTATGTTATTAGTGTTATTTTCTAGTTTTTGACAACATTTATCAAAAGTGACCGCTGCATACCACATGACTACGTATGAATACGTGACAGTAAATCTAATAGCTTTTCCTGGTTGTCAGATAATGTTCATTCGTAATAAAATTAGAGTATAGCTTTTGTACCTGTCAAAATGTTTATTCCTAACAGAATGTGTCTGTAGGGTTGCAGGTGAGTTGTGGCCACACGAGTTGTTTACCTCTAAAAGACAGTTGAATTGCGGCTTCACATTTTTAGAGCCATGTACGAATTGCGACCTGGCCTCTCGACCTAACCTACCCTAACTTTCAAAATTTTTCCAACACCAGTGAACGACAAGACCTGAGGATGTTTGGAAATTACGGGTGACATGACATGATAGTTTCTATCTTAAATTTAAGATAGCATGTTAGAAAGCACATTGCTAATTAGTTGGACGCAACTCATACTTTTCTCTCAAGTGAGTGGGCCACAATTAGTACATGTCTATCGAAAATCTGGGCCAAAACTCGTACACGATTTCAAGTTAGGCCGCAATTCACCTATATAGGACTGTAGTACTAGCTGGTGCTATGTATCAGGGATTAACCCCACAGTTTGTATACCCCTCACCAGCTGAACCAGATTTTTACACGTCTCATATTGGTTTATCGGTGCTCTTTTTCATTTGACTGTCATCACAATTTCTTCTAATTTTCATAATTGATCATCACTCATATGTAGTTGACGATTTACACTCGTCCACCAAAGACTCAGCCTTTAACTATGAGTGACTAACGATTTATTCCAAAACTTAGTTTGGATAGCCAATGTAGTGTTTGTTTACGTGCCCATGAAGTTTCTTACAAGATTGTACAACATAAAGTCACCGTTTAACCCTCACTACACCCACCTCTCTAACGAAGAAGATAAATAAAGTAAACTCCACGCGTTTTCTGGCAAACACGGTGGGGAGGGTGCCCGCAGAGGAAAAGCTAGTTTACTGGGTCAATGCAGGAAGACACACCCTTATTTTCGGAAGGGTGGAGGACGGGGAATTACTTGGGGTGGGGTGGAGTATTCCAGAGTGAAGGAAAGGAGTTTGGGGGTGAAAGAACTTTCACTTTACCTGATTAAATACCTTAGCAAGGTGGAAGAAAGAAAGAAAGGAAAAGGTAGGCAGAATGTTTTCTTCCCCTCCATCCCTTAACCCAGGACTGTTTACTCGCCAAGATAGGAAATAAAGAGTAACATCACATACGAACAAAGGATGCAAGAGAGTTATAAGCTTTAGAAGAACTCCTGAAAGGTTATAAGGGCAGAAAATGGGCTGGTTGTGGAGGGGAGGAAGGACTATGATAGAATGAATCCTGTCACCCTGGTTCCCCCACTAAGAAAGGAGACAAATTAAGTATGATTCTTACAAAAACACGAGCGGGCGTTGACAGCTCTTAGCGGTAATTAATCAACTAGATGTGTTCTAAGTTAAAAAAAAACATATTATTTAAAAAAAATTCATCGGTGACGTCAGACTTTTTTGGGTGTCCCACATAATGAAGTTAAATAAATTATGCAAACCAGCTGAGGATAAGACTCAATACTAACCATTATTTATACAGTACCTTGGCTTAGATATCCTTCTAAGCTGGGGGTCCTGGGTTCGGTTTGCGATCAGACCGATCATTTTTCACTGGCCGAAGCATAAAGAATTGTGCTTGTTTGAACGCTAAGTTAGTTTTTAAGTTAATTGGTTCAGACATTGCAAGTTAAATATATCTAATATTGAGAAAAATACAAAATTTTAGCCTTTTATTTATTTTTTGTTGATTGAAAAATAAGTCTTTGTGATTGTATGTAGCATATTTCAATTTAATATTGATGTAATCATGTATCAGGCTCATTTAGGTCATATTAGACATACAATCATATATTTCTAGGGCCTGGTGGCATCATTGATTAACAGCAGATTAAATTATCTATCATGAGAGGCCAGGAAAGGGTTTAACTTAAAACTAGCTAAACTAATAGTATTTAGTTAGTAGCGTAGGAATATATAATCCTAATTTTTAAAATGTTAGAATGTATTAACGACTAAAATTTTTCTTAAAAATTTGATTTTCTGTATTTTCCTTAAATTTAACCATATTGTTTGAAATTTTTATAGTGTCTTTTCATGTACTGCATTATCACAAACATCACTGCATAGTCAATTTTCTTAATTTTTTGTTATCATTATCAACCTGTATAAAGACACGGAAAATGGAAATATACATCCTAGGCTTCCGTATTTTATTCATGCTAATAAGGCAGGAATGAAAAAGGGAGACTTGAAAGGAAATATAGCCACATTTGCGTGGAGGGAGAGTGACCATTTGGTAAAATACAATCTCATAAATACACCCGGTCACGATTTAAACCCGGATCCACCCTAGACCGGTAAACAAGAATGGATGAGCCTGTTATTTAGTCCGCAGTTCCAGTGATGTGAGCTACACAAAAATATGTAGAGGAGAAAAGTACCAAAAGGGCTTTATAGTTATAACAACCCTACATTAGTTGAATAAGTTATGTATAAACTTTGATTTTCTTAAAAAGGACATTTGGAACACCTTCAATGAAATACAAACAAATATGTACGGTCAACATTAATAACACTTTAATGTATTATTAGTATTTTTTTAATTCATTAGTTACCACAGACTCAATACAACTAAAGAAGAATTGCCTTAAATTAATAAGAGACGATCCTGGATGGCTCAGTGATAGAGCATTGACGCGCAGAACCAAAGGTCCCCGGTTCGATTCCTATGTCCCGGTGTCATTTTTCAACGTACTCATATATGGCACAGCTACGGCTGAATTCCGTAATTTATAAACATTCATCCCCCAAACTTTGCATGTCATATATATATATATATATATATATGACATGCAAAGTTATTTATATATATATATATATATATGAGTATTTAATTGATAGCGTTGCCGTTTTCTACCATGATTGTTTTATCCAAGCATTTAAATTCCCTTGTTTTTCCTTTAATTTAGCTCAAGTCCTTGAAACTTCCCTTTTTATCCTGTATATCAAAGAATGATCTAACTTGTGCAAGTCTTCCTGTTTTGTCCCACTCACCTCTGGTAGTTGACCTGCGGGGTTATGATCATCTTCTGCTGCTGTTGCCTCTGCAGCATCTGCTTGCCGTACACCCCGTAACCGAACCCGTATATCTCGTCCTCTTCCTTGTCGCTGAGACAGCTGGACGGCGAGTACTTGCCCGGTACGTAGATGGGCTGGGAATGGGAAGTGGTCAGACCGTGACTCTGAAATATAACACGAGAAGTCACCTGCCTTGCACCAAGTCTTACTACCCGTCATCCACATTCAACTAAACAAATAGGGTAGGGATGAAGAAGGAAAACAAACCCTTTGAAAGGAAACATTCCCACATTTGCGTGGAGGACGAGTGAAAAAGGGTTGAGGAAAAAACCGTAAGAGCATCAAGCCGGGAATCAAACCCTGGCAACTTTTTCACTAAAAAAATAGTACTAAACTGACACTTATTTTTTGCTTTGCCTCCGGCGCTGGTTGCAACAAAAATAAATAATACTTTTTTTAAACTAGACTTTGAGTTAAGACTGTTTTTACTTCTTATTAAATTGAGATGATTTTCCATCACTGTATCTACAATTGTATAGACGATCATCAACAAGTGGATCAGAATAAGTTCAAGTGGATGAGTGGTAGGGTTCGTATTTTAGTAGTTTTTTCAAAATTAATAAAATATGGTTTAGGCAGCAATGTCTAGTTTAATTTCCTATATAAGGTAATATTATCTGTTCTTGAATGTATATCATAATCACCCTGGAATTGGAGCAGAGCCTCTTAAATAAAGAGAAGTAACGTCTGTCAAATACAGCGATGCTGACGACATACATTCGAGAATTGTTGAGATTACTATGTTTAATCGTCTCTGCTGAGGCAACATTTAATTTTATCCGAAAATGTATTTTGCTATAAAAATAACTGTAAGAATAAGGACCTTAACTCTATCTCCCTCCCCTCCCACCCCAGATCCTCGTCTCCAGTTCTATGAAACCAGAGTGACATGCCACCACGACTCACCTGTGGAGTGTGCTGCCCGACAATGCCACCCCCGGGGTTGGTAACAGGGGAGAAGGGGTCGCAAACCGAGGTCGGCGTGTCGGGGGTGGTTCCCGTCAACACCCTAATCCTCGGGGAAAGCTCATCCCACTCACGCCTGCGCAGTTCCTCCAAGTGGTCCAGCACGTCTCCGTAATGTGTGTTGAACAGATCGGCGTACCGGGACGCCAGACCTTCAAGATAACCTAGCTCGCCCGTCTGGGGAAGAAATCAACAAAACAATGTGTCAATGAGTAGCTGATACATTAGAACAAGTAATAAATATATCTTTAAATGTTGTTATAAAGGTGTTACAAGGCACTTAAATAAAATTGCTTAGAAAGAATAAAATGTTATAAATAAATTGAAGAATGGTCAGTAAATGTGGAGCTCATAGCCGTGACCCTCAGGCTAAAAGTAAGTTCACTTACTACAACTGATCAAGTTTTAATAGTGATATTTATTGAGATAACAACTGTAGCGTGTCAATCAGGTTGATTGATCACCTACAACGGGAAAATCTAACTATTTATCTATATTCGCGTAATTGGGTGCCACGT
>CABEEJ010003266.1:0-65155 GCA_901482245.1 Timema douglasi
AGTAGCAGAGAGTACATACGGTTATATATACTACTGGTCCAGTGTTGTGTTTGCTAGTAGCAGATAGAACATACGGTTATATATACCACTGGTCCAGTGTTGTGTTTGCTAGTAGCAGAGAGAACAATAGAAACATCATCGGAAGCTATTATTCTTTCATCTGTGATCCCGTATGAGAAATGTTCCAGCTGTAGGAAGAGTGTGGGAAAGTTCATTCATATTAATGTGTCAACACGAGGGGAGGAAGGGAAGCAAACCAATTGGTTCGGTCAATGAGAGCCGGCTTGTTCGCCTCAGTGACTCTGTGGGAGGATGTCATCAGGTCGACTGTTTGTTCTGTGATAACTTACCCGATAACACCCTGTGTCAAGGAATGTCTGAGGTAAAACTCACGCCACAGGGACAATTGACACGTTTGGGTGTTTGGTTTTTCTGTGATGTCATGGCAAGTCAAGATAGAATGTCCAATGTTCGTGTATTTAGGTTTTATTAGGCATGTTTTAAGGATATAACATTGAAACAAAGACTACTATAGCTTAAATACCATCCCACATTGTCATATATTTTTTTAGCAAAAGTAGTTGTTTTTTTGTAAACAATTTGTTTTAAATCGTCTACAACTTATGCTTAATGGTTTATTCACAAAAATAGCCAGGATGTAGATTAAAAATGTCCGTATGTGTATCTAGGATAGAAAACAAGGAAAATTTTATTTTGAAATGCAAATAAATTCTGTCCAATAGCAAATACTAGAGTGAGTATTTATATTCGTCATCGGAAGAAGGGAAGTATATTCATAATATGAATAAGAGGCTTCGCAAAGTGAACTATTCCTTTTCTTCCTTTAAAAGCGTTGAGTTGTCATTCGTTGTAGGCGCTGATTTATGAGATCCTTTTAGAAAGTTTGGTTTGAACGCCAAATGAAACTTATTTCAGCATGCATGTAGTGATAAATATCACAGCTACGTTTGACATATTATGTTGCTAACGTAGCCTAGAAACGTAAGAGGTCCTGGGTGCTAGTAACTCCAATATGTGTCTGTACAAAGCTCAACGGTATTAATGTTTTATCTTATCTTTTACGTTAGTTTTATTTACCTGCTGGTAGGGACAAAGTGAATATGCAATTTAAAGAAAATTATAGTAGGATTTGTTTTAACACTTTGATATTTTAACAACTAAAATGTGTGTGTCACTTCAGGAATATTATGACTGGAAAGGACTGGACAAGAAGTCACGTTGGATTCTTTTAGGAATCAAAGAGGAACAAATGAAGATTGAAGCTGTGGACCGGTCAAGGTTTTAAATAATGCACAATGTTTATGTAACAAATATGTAGTGTTAACTGTTGCCTATAGGTATCAGCATCAGCAGGAGTTTGTCATGGAGTGTACAGAACGTCTGAGTTCCGTGTGACGTCACCTGGCCACCCAGGACACTATCCAGCCAACATGCTGTGCAGTTACACCGTGGAGGCGCGATCTTCAGCCACCTGTCAGCTGGAGGTGACCTTCAACTCCTTCTACCTGGCGGATTGTGGACAGGACTATCTTGAGTTCGGAGGAGAGAAACTGTGCGGACATCTGCAAGGCGTGAGAACCTTCCCCTTCAACTCCGATACTTTCACTATTTCCTTTAAGTGAGTCGCTTTTGTTTCGTTCGTTCCACCTAAGGATCTACCCGCTACAGCACGAGTGATATTTATTTTATTTAACGTGCAGAGTTACTCTACACAAATTAATATAAGAAACACAATTAATTAATTATCGGGTGACCTGGCGGTCTAGGGGTAAGGTGTCAGACTTCTATGCTGGCGGTCGGGGTTCGATCCTCGGTCCCGGCAAAGATTTATCTGATTACCAAACCCTTCCTTCACCTCTGACAAGACATATTGTGAATGTGAGGAATGCCAGGCCTCCACCGTGGTTCGGATTCCACGTTAAACTGTAGGTCCTTCATTTCATCTCACAATCACCCTACCATTACACATTAGCGTAAGTGCGTATAACCCGAACGGGTAGTAAGACGCGGTGCTAATAATAATAATAATAATAATAATTAATTATCTTATCTATAAGCTTCAGCCTTACACCAAATTGCTTAGACTGAACTGTCTGGACCTCTCCCTAACTTTATATAAGATGCTCTACGTTTTAAGGAACTTTATAAATTTAACTTCGTTCCTCCAAGTAGTACAAATCAAATTTAAGTGGAAAGTATGTCCAAGCATTCTAGAAATAGACAAGTTTTATCAAACACGCTTGCTTTCACATGCTAAGCACAATTTTACTAACAAGTATTTCAATCTCAAACTTAGGTGGTACCCTCCCAACACAGTCAATGAATTGCATACACACATTTTAAAAGCTTACTTCTAAGTATGTACACTGATTTTTTTATTTTCTAATAATATATTCTGGATATTTGAATTTGAATACAAAGTTGGATTCTAGTTATGACACTAATTTTTATTTATTTTAAGGAGCACCTAATTTGTGACTTTCTTATATGATCATGTTAGACTTAATTTAAGCTGCCTAGCTTTATTAAGAAGTATCATGGCATATCAACATAAGGTATATAACGTATGTTTTACATTTTCTAGAAGTGGTTCCTCCTGCAAAGGTACAGGGTTTGACCTCAAGGTGCGTCAGATTGACTGCGCAACCAGAAACTTCAGTCAACCCCAATCCACGTGCAGTAGAATCTATAGCACCCAACAGTTCCTCATTGGCAGTCCCGAAGATATGTGTCGGTACCCGAACAACGTATATTGCGTTTACGTCATCAGACCCTCGACGACGGACGTATGCGAGCTGCAGTTCAATTTTCTGGAGTTCTCATTGGAATATTCCTTAGGATGTGTCAAGGACCGCCTTGAGGTTGAAGGTAGAGAAGTCCTCTGTGGTAATGTCACTGGGATAAGACGTTACCAGGGCTTCTCTGGAGAACTCGTAGTCAGATTCATCTCGGATAGCTCTACAACTGCCAAGGGGTTCAAGATCTTGGTCACTCAGGTACCATGTGGGTCTATGTATGAACCATCTGAGTCAACCACTCAGATTTATCCGGTTACTCCATTCCCACCAATGAAAATACGGTTCCCGATACTTACCAGCACACCCTCTTCATATCTGTACCCTGGTTCAAACTACAGCCCATCTTCAAACACAAACTTACCAACTTGCTGTGGAAAAGCATACAGTGACAAGTTTTTCTTCATAGCCAGCCCTGGGTTTCCGAACAGCAGTTCGCTGAATTCTGATTGTATATACACCATCCAGAGGTCCAGCAGCAGCATTTGCAGACTCCGTATGAAGATGAAGTATTTCTGGGTGGGTGATGGAGACAGATACTCCGGCTGTAACGGTGGCTACCTGGAGGTGGACGGGCAGCAAATCTGTGGCTGTCAGTCAGACACGGTCCTGACGACGACTTTCAGCTTGAACCAGCAGACCAAGGTGCTGAGGTACACGATGAACGGTAGTCAGCAGCAGAATCTCAGAGGGTTCATAATCGAGGTTCTTCAAGAGAAGTGCTTCTCTTCCATTTGGGGTGGTGGAGACAACTCTGCCACGAACAGTAACTCAAACAGTTGGTCGTTCATGGGGAAAGATCTGGGTTCGGTCTTTAGAAACGTTGCTGGGAAGAAGTTTATAAGAAAAAGACGCTCTCCTCAAGAAATAAATGAAGCTGACGCGAATTTTGATAGTACATATAAACCAATATTTTATCAAGAGCTCGAAAATTCCCCGAAAGAAATGAGGAACAGTGATGAGTATTTAGAAGATAGTTACATCGATGACGCCACGAGGGTTAAACCCTATTTTGGAAGATCTGATATTATGACTGATCCTGTGATCAGACCCCGTCGTTCGTTGTTCCAGAACAATAATAAATGTTGGAAATGGAACTTTTCTAATTGGGTTCGCATGGCCAAGCAGTTCCTTTGGAGCATCCCGGGTCAGATGTTGTGCCCCACGCCGAAAACAACCACCTGCCAAGTGATCAGTGCAGTTCAGGGCAGTATCCAGTCTCCGAACTATCCCAATTCTTACCCAGCCAATCTTCGGTGCAGCTATAGGTAATATTATGTGAAGCTCACATAGCTGTGTGCGTGGACTAAACGTCAAGCTCGTCTAATCTACAGTCCAATTTTCACAGGAAGAGCTCTATCTGACTGCCAGAAGAGTTACTGGATCTACTTTAACGTATTCATACGTCGAGTAGTGTGATCTAAGGCCGTCATTTTTGATAGTTTAGTAACATTCTGCATACAATAAATTATTGATGGCAGCAACAAATATTAGTTTTTTCAAAAAGGTTTTTACTATGGAAATCGGACTGTAGTTTGCCAGTGATGGTAAGGTTTAGTAAATTTAACTGCAATATGAGTATTTGCTATTTAGTCCAGTGATTGTCCAAAAGTGTACTTCCTTAAAATGCCTTGATCCATCTATTCCAGGTTCCAGAAGATATCCTCTTATTGTCAAGTTCAACTGACAATGGCTGTGTTCAACTTGGCGGTCAGTAATAACTGCACTAGTGACTACATTTTGATCAACGGCTTCTACAGATATTGCGGGGACTATTTCCCAACCCCAGGTGAGTGCAGCGAGCTCTTACGATGCTATAATCGACAGTGGGATCATTCTCTCCTTGTATTGGATTTAAGGGCTCTAACTGATTAACATACTTAACTACATATCTTAAAATGTTCACAAGTTCTCATATAGAGAGAATATTGTAGGGTGTTTTACCACGAGATTGTGTTGAATCTTGACGATTTGACTCCAAACTAAAAAAAAAGTGGGTTTTACAATTCTGTCTGCCTGTCTGTCCCTATGTCTGTCTGTAGTCACAACAGAAACTGATAAATTTTGTTCACACTTGATATTTAGATGTTCTATGGCTGTACTTTTTTTTATATTTTGATTTTCCCCATAAAATTACTAATAACTGATTTTGATCTTGTTTGAAATGGTATCTGGAGAGAGTAATGCATTAGGTATCAGTTGAGTTTTGTCTACTGATGGGCTTACCTTTGAAAATTTTGGCACAGCTATCCATGAACTATCCCGTTCTCAAGGTCGTTCTTCCCTCGTAGATTGGGACAGAGGGAATAATGACCCTCACAACAAGACAATACCTGGGATAGAGCATTGTTGCACAAAGTTAAAGGTCCTGGGTTTGACCCCCGTGTCTAGATGTCGCTTTTAAATTGAAACACGCGGCCGACTGTATACGAACTACTGTTGATTCCCATCTGTTGTTTATGTGTGAGCTCGTCCTGTCGCGATTGTTTGTGATAATGGAGTGAAAATATACTGTTATATTATGTTGTCCTAGGTTAAGTTAATCTGTAAGTGATGTGCTGTCCTTGTATTTCAGCTATCCTGGACCTGTCGTCAAGCGGTTTCAGTGACCTGTTGTTCGTGACGTCTCAGACCTCATCTGGTCGCGGGTTCGTGGCCAGCTATCAATACTTACCTTGTTCCTCGTCAGGAGGACCAACTACCGGGATGTGCAGTACCTCAGTACAGGCTCAGTACTTCAATCTGAGCAGTACCAACTACAACCTGGCTCTCTCAGCTTGTACTTTCAGGGTACTCAAGGCTTATCAGGTTGGTACCACGAAACCTGCACCTTCGGGTTAATTAAGGCCTACCAGGTTGGTACCACTACACCTGCACCAGGGCTACCACTGGACTAAATATAAACTGTGCCTGTAAGGTTTTCTTATCAGTTAATAGATAGTACCCAACAGCTTAGTAGATAGCATGTCTGTCTGCTGAGCTGAGAGTCCTGAGTTAGATTCTCTCATGGCCTAAAAAAATATTATTGGTGAAATACGAGTTTTTCCTCTTCCATGGTGATGAATTAAAGGTCAGGGGACTGGGTACCGTATTTGTTATATAATTTAGTTTTTAAGTATTGGTAATATGACCAGCTAGTTTAGAAAGTACACGTTAAATATAGCAAAAATAAAATAAATTAAAATGTATTAGCATTTAATTCCAAAACAATCTAAGTAAAACTATTCTAGATACACATTGCCCCCTTAAAACCAGACTCTGTGAGCTTGACATTTAGTCTGCGTGTCCACCAGTGCACCTTACACCTCCCCACCCCCTTGTATTAATAAATTCTGTGACGTCATCGTGGTTTGTTGTCGAGCTTGGAGCTGCATACGATAATATTGACACACACTGAGCGCATGGCTCTCTAACACCCTCTCCCACTTAACCCGGCCCGTGACTTGGAGAGTGAACAGGCTCTAGATGGTCCTCTTTCGATTCCAGGGGACATACCGCGGCTATAGATTGATTTAAACTTAGTTTGTTAGTCCCGGACTAGATTTAACCTCTCACGGGAAATATTATTTTAATATTTAGAGGCATGGGTTTATTTCTACAACAATACAAGCCTGCAAAGTTGTTAGAATGGTCTAAGGCGTTAGAGTCGCATCTCAATTGCCAGGGAGGTCATGATTCGAGTCCCAGCTGGCTGTGCTGGGGTGGTTTTACTATCCTCTGTCCACGCTAATGTTGATGTATTTTATATAAACTACCATACTTGCACCTAACCCTTGTATTGAACAGTCAATATAACTCCGCGTTGAGTAAAATAAGGGTAAATTTAGAGATTGTTTAGTCGGTTGGGAGGCCTGATAATCTTAATATACAGTATTATTGAAATATTTGTAGTTCAGAATATCAGCCATGTACACCAATCTAAGGATGCCGGGTGAAGAAAGGGAATGTCAACGTAATTATTCAACCATCAAGTGGATTCACATATAAAATATGAAAGGAAATTAAAAAATAATCTGTAACACTACTCAGCTTTGAAGACACAAAGTTTGTGAAATAAAAAATAACCTAATGTCGACAGTTTAATTCAAACTGTTTTAGTCGGTTGGATATTAAATGCCCTTTGAACTGTGTCCGTGCTGAGCACGTTATGAAATATCATTTTTATTCTGCCCAGCCTCGATTCGATTTAAATTTCATTAGATTACAAAGCTCATACCCGCCTCGGTGGCGTAGTTGGCTAACGCGCTTGTCGTGTTGAAGCTCGACTGCTGAGGACGGGGAGATCGAGTTTCGAATCTCGGTCGGGTGAACTGGGGGTGGTTTTTCCTAAATGGTTTTCCACTCTCCCTCCACGCAAATGCGGGTTCACTTCCTCTAATTCAACCTTCTCAATTCCTAATCCATTAGAGTAATTAGTACTTAAAGCGTATAACCCGAACGAGTAGTAAGACACAGTGCTAAAAAGTGCTAAATACAAAGCTCATGTTTTCATTTAATAAAAAGTAGTTTAAAATTTAGATTCAAATTAAGGACAAAAAAATCTCTTAAGCAAAACACTAATTTCTTATTTTAAAATGTTTAACTATTTGTTGTTTATAAAATAAATCATAACTAACATTATTTTTATGGTCTTTTTACGAGGCGACTCTGAGTCACGTGCGCTGACGATATTAATCTAAATTAACCTTGTCAGTTGTCCGTTGTGGGAATTCAGTTGGTATCGTTAGGAAACAACTCATCAGTAGAGTGGCTTTTAGTTCATCATGTTGTCAATAGATGTCTCCATTAGAGCCTGGCATACAGGACATTTATTTAAAGTGAGACCTCTTTTAAAGACGAAGGTTGATTATTTTTTTTTAAATCCTAATAGCCCTCCGCATAACCCTCCTTTAGATCAAAACGCTAATAAACCTTGTGTTAAGTATCCTTTAAATGGCCTGCTGACCTCATTATTGGGACCAATACGACATTGATATAATAATTAAGGACAATGAACGTATGTATACTTTTATATACATTTTTCCGCCACCCACTCCCCTCCCTTTAGGCATTTAGTCAGGATGACTTATTTGAGGGAGGGACTGTCGGATAGGAGCATTGACCCAAATTTGAGAATTTTATTATAAACTATAGTACATGGTGCGATGTTGTTAGTCATAATTGTGTAAGTTCTAACAGAGTCATTATAGCTCAAGTCTATCAAACAGTCCTTCTTACTCATTCACACAAGTGCTCTGACTCTACCTCAAACTGGGGACATTGGAATACATACTCCAGTCATGCCATGACACCTCCCAGCTACTACAGTCCTAGTTTCAACTCTTCCTTTCAACGTTGTTTGCCAAGTCAGTAATATTGCTGTGTAACTAACTATACACAAGTTAAGCTGTATTTAATAATATTGTGTTTGTGTTTGACTGGCTGACAACACCAAGAGGGATCACGTTTATTTTAGGTAACATTTATATGGCCTAAATATTATAGTTCTATAAAACGAAAATATGTCCTCATAAAACTAAACAAACCGAAACTAACGAAGTAAAAATGAATAATTAATCAATACTCTTAACCTAATGTCTAGAATTATAAATTTGTATAGATAGTAATTGACACATTCATTCAGTTATAAAAATAATCAGCCACTTAAATAAGTTGCTTGGTTGTGTCACAGGAAAATGACAGATATCTCCATATTTATATAAGTTTTTACAACTCGATTATTAATTTCAATACAAGATTAAAACCAACAAAATAACCAGCAAAGGTGAGCCACACAATCTAAATGTCAAGATCATTTAGTCCATTTGATGGTCACAAGGGTTAGAATCCTGGCTGAAATTAAAGATGGAATAGTTTCTAAGAACCAAAAAGTCAGTGGAACTATCTATAAAGTGAGGATTTTCAATAATCCCCTAGTTTTTTAAAATTATTTTTTACCATATCGTAATTTAATTATATTAGTTATGATTTTGTGAATTTTTCTTTTTTAATATATATTTGTATAGTGTTAGTAATGGCACGTTCGGTTTAGTTACTGTTACCCGAGGGTATTAACTATTTAAGGGAGTTCCCTGGTAGCTTGCGTCTTTGGAAAACAAAAATATATCTGAAATTTAACATTATATTAATCTTTGGATTATTTTTATTACGAACCTTATTTTTCTGTCATGTTCTATTGTTTCTCTTTTCGGCTTATTTCACTCATTATAAATTTATTTTATGGGATCCATCTTGATTAATTAAGTAGTTCACAAACTCACCACACGATCGTGTTGCTGGGAGAGCATTTCTGCCGCGCGATGGTGGAGTGAGAAAAAAAATTAGAGTTGTTTTTTATTATTATTTTTTTCTGGCGGGTAGAGGGTTTTTTTTTACGAGGAAGAAGGCAATTAATGTTTTTTGAAATGGTTTTCGGGATCAGAATTTTGGTTTTGTTAATTTTAAGAATTTTCACAATTTTGTATTAGTTTTTAAAAGGGTTATGTTGGAAGTTAAGATATTTTTGAGGGAATCTTGCCACCAATTTCGGGCAACTTTGGGGGGATTTTCGGAAGATCGCGGCAAAGTGGCCTAGGCAGGAGGATTCTTGCAAAAATAGCGGTAGTGGGGTGAAAGCGTTCGAAGTGAGTAAAGGTTCCGTGGTGGAGCACCAGAAATTTTTTATTATTGAAAGAAGAACTTTCTAGTACTAGTGAATGTACTTAGATAAATAAAACTAACACTATTCCTGTGTGGCTATGTCTTTTTGCAACGCGGGACACAGGTATATGGTGAGCTTGTTTTATCTTTAGGGCAAACAAAGAGTGCAAGATTTAAAAAAAAATTACATCCGAGTTTCCAAATTTTCACTTCTTTCTTTGTTATATGGCGATTTCAAGAACCCCATACATAAAGAACTAAACTACCTAAACCATTTTTGGCCTTTTAAGGATACGGAGAGTACCGGAACCTGATAATTCATGTCTTGTCGTCGTGGGAATCAAATTATTAGCCTATTATTTTTATTTGTATTACCCTTTTTATCACTTTATTTATCCAATAACCATATTTATAACTGTATTTTAAAGAAAAGTAGTATTGTTCATAATGTTGTAAGTTGTCTGGTTGATCCGATAGGTAGGGAACTTGTTTTTTTTAATACTGGAAAAGTAAACACAGTATTTATTTTATTTTATTTCAAGTACATTAATTTTTTAGTCTTTATTTATATATTTACAAATCATCATCATCATGTTTCTTGTGGGCTTTTTTTTGTTGTTTTGCAAGTGCCTG
Source organism: Timema douglasi (assembly GCA_901482245.1). Taxonomy (NCBI): domain Eukaryota; kingdom Metazoa; phylum Arthropoda; class Insecta; order Phasmatodea; family Timematidae; genus Timema; species Timema douglasi. The sequence continues at coordinate 10,089 of CABEEJ010003266.1, forward strand.
TACAATACTAGTACCCTCTAAGCAGGACTAATTATTTTTTCTATAATAGTTAAAGTTATGTTCAATTTTGGGAGGGTGTTGTATGTTTTTCTCGTGCTCTACCGCTCAGCCTTAGCCAAGGTATGTATAGGTGTGTGAACTGGAACAGCTTTCTTTCCCCAGGTGAGGTTGTTCATTCGATTAATACAGGCTAACTATGGTGTAGCCAAACTTTTCTACACATACTACCCAGCAGAAGTTTCCCCGAACCTGTATAGATATTTTTTTTTGCTCTAAATAATTTATATATATATACTGTTTAACCAAAGTCCTGATGTATATATATATATATGTATATATATAAAGAGAGTGTAGTAGCTCACGTAGCACCACGTATTGCTATGTTATGAAGACAAGTGATTGTATCTCCAGGGCGCATGTGAAGTGCAGCTGTCCCTCCAGTACTTCAATCTGACGTGTGGAGAAGAGTCCCTTCAGATAGGTAGCCAGTACCTTTGTGGGTACCTCACTGGACAGTTCAGTAAGTACCTCGATATACAGTTAGGAGACAGATATATATAATAAGCTACATTTGATAACTAATACATAATCAAAGAAATACTAGTCGTTTTACCCAGGTGAAAAACCACCCAAGCCAACTTTCTCACGAGTACACATCTCAGAGTTTATACGAGTGTAACACATCCCAGCGATAGTTTAGATGTTTTGGAGACCTCGGCCACTTGTATATGACATCGGTAGCCCTGTTTTAATAGCCTCCATACATTCACAGACTAGCGTAGATCTGTCTGTTCACCCAACTAAGGGCTCCGGGTTTGAATCTTGGAATGACCTAATCTATTAGAAAATTCAAACTAATTTTGTACTGGTTGGCAATGATAACATTTTACTATAATAAAGGCCTATTATCATTATTTTATAGTACTATCTATGAAAAGAAATAGCTGCAGACTAAATGGCTTGACGTATGAGTACATAGTAGTAGAGCTAGTAACTGTCAAACAAGGTTATTCTTACTCTGTTTCTGGTATAGTTTCTTGTTCTTGTTTCCAGTCTCCGCCCAGTTCGACTCATTGACCTCGGAAGTCCAACTGGTGTACCGGAAGTCGTCTGCTGGAAGCCCGGGCAGTTTCATCATCACTGGCCAACAAGTCACCAACTGCAGCCCATTCTCACGTGAGCGTCAGGCACAACTTACTCTGGCTACAACTTGTCCTTGTGATTCTAGTTACAACTTGTCTTTGTGATTCTGGTTACAACTTTTCCTTGTTATTATGACTAAAACTTTTCCTTGTGATTCTGGTTACAGCTTGCCCTTGTCTTTCTGGTACAACTTGTCCTTATGTTTCTGGTTACAACTTGTCCTTATGTTTCTGGTTACAACTTGTCCTTATGTTTCTGCTTACAAGTTGTCCTTATGTTTCTGGTTACAACTTGTCCTTATGATTCTGGTTACAACTTGTCCCTATGATTTTTTTTACAACCTGTCCTTATGATTCTGGTTACAACCTGTACTTATGATTCTGGTTACAACTTGTCCTTGCGATTCTGGTTACAACTTGTTCATATGATTCTGGTTACAACCTGTCCTTATGATTCTGGTTACAACTTGTTCTTGTGATTCTGGTTACAACTTGTCCTTGTGATTCTAGTTAAAACTTGTCCTTATGATTCTGGTTACAACTTGTCCTGGTAATTCTGGCTACAGATTGCCCTTGTGTTTCTGGTTACAGCTTGCCCTTGTGATTCTGGTTACAACTTGTCCATATGATTCTGGTTACAACTTGTGATTCTGGTTACAATTTGACCCTGTGATTCTGGCTACAACTTATCCTTATGATTCTGGTTACAACTTGTCCATATGATTCTTGCTACGACCTGTCCTTATGATTCTGGTTACAACTTGTCCTTGTGATTCTGGTTACAAGTTGTCCTTGTGATTCTAGTTAAAACTTGTCCTTGTGATTCTGGCTACAGCTTGCCCTTGTCTTTCTGGTTACAACTTGTCCTTGTGATTCTGGTGAGGAATGCTAGAGATGACCACAGGAGGGCTAGTACAACATAATAGTGGACCCCCTGAGAAAAATTATCTGTCTATACCCTTGCTACTGTGTAGGTGAAGGGGTGGGTTTGGGGGAGGATATTATTACATATATACATAAATACAACAATGGGGTTTGCGGGAATAAAGGTGGGGGAAGGATGATCAATATTTGGGAGGGAATACTAAATACAAACAAATAGGAGCAATTAGATTCAGCCGTCCTCTATAGAGGAGGCGTTGCAAGACAAATAAAATAATGGTTGTTCACCAGGGACCTTTAATTGGCCTACTCTCGAATGTCCAACCTAAATATACAGACCTAGCTATCTTGGTAAATATGAAAACAGATCATTTGAGAATACACAAGGAGGGAAATAGGGGATTGCTAGACTTGAATGCAAAAGAGAAACATGATCTCTATAATGGCCTTCAGGCCTATTTATTATCAAAGAATAGATAAGTCTCATATGAAAATACAATATAATTTTACGTAGTTGAGTACTATGCGCAATAGCAATACGAGTTCTGCATAATTATGAACAATGTTCGTAGAAAGTGAATAAATCGCATTTGCCAGATTAGGACATATTTACATCGTTCAATAATGTTTTCTGTCTCAATGTTCTCATAACACGTTATAGTGAAAATCATCGAATAATATAAGAAAGAATGAATACATCCTATCACTTACTTTTAAGGACTAAGCCTTTCAAAAGACAACTATACAGGACTAATGATAAGTCCATATTGAAAGTGTATACTTCTGACAAAATAATGATTATAAAACATACTTTAATAAATAAACTGGTAAAGTTTTGCTCATAACAATACTCCAAGATTCGTAATTGATCCAATACGAAATTATTTATAAATATTAATCCGTGAAGCCGGGGTAGCTATGTCGTAAAACTAGTTAATACATTCTATTCTGTCCACTACAATAACAGTATATTCCTAACATTTCAAAAATACCTACTGAATATAACCGAAGATACCTAACATCCCAAGTTAGAATTAGACTCACCATAACAATAAATTTAAAGGCAAACATTAACAAAGTGAGTAAACTATCAAAGGTAAGATTAAATAATATATAAATCAGAAATGGTCATCCGAACTCGAATCCCAAACAGTTAAATACCAAAATTCGGTGGTTTACAAAACAAGCCAAATAGAATTTAAGATAAATAAAAAATACGTCAAAAGAATATCAATATTTAAGCCCTACATTATATCAGCGGGTTTAATCTACCTAGTTTCCCGTACAACTATATATATATATATATATATATATATATATATATAAAAAACGACGACTTACATAATAATGGAAATAACTCCTAATTCCTATCGGCATCAAAGAGTGCTTTCTCCATGCTGATCACAAGCTTATATTCAAAGTTTCCCAGCGGGGAAAATATGAGAAAGATGGTATTTTAAGTCCCATGATGTCATTTCTCACAAGTGATAGTGTTGGGCTCTTCTCGATTTCTGCCTACAACGTCGAAAGGGCGACAGTTCGGTGGGACAGGGTAACACGTGATTGCACAGAGAGCACTTTTCTCTGAGTCCTAGCGCCTACGCATCACTCGCCACTCTGTGAAATAGGGCCGGATCGCGACGCACTCCGGGACTTCCTTCTGGTTTAACTTGAGCGGTGGACAGTCATGTTTGTTGATGTGAGCGGAGGATCTAAACAAGGTGCCGGTATCCCAGTAGAATGAAGTAAGTGTGTGTATTTTTGTAGGTGGTAGAGCCTATGAGGCGTAGATTTGTAGCCACGGTACAAGATATTAATATTTTTTTGGTACATTTTATAAATAATTGAATCTCAGGGGAAGGGTATGAGGTATATAGTAGACTCTACTTTAGTGATACATTCAACCACCGAGCGCTGTAGTCGACACGTGAGAATAGAACTGTTATTACTGTTATTGTAACTCAGCTGATAATGTTTCTGTCGTTAACGTCGTCGGGAGAAATTAAGCTTGTTCTCTATTTCATTTAAAAATAAGAAAATATTTCCATCTCACATCTCTAGGTGTGACCCAAAGGTTTGTGTGGCGTATGAAATGATAAGGAGCTACGCTAGTACGTAATAATAAAACCTGATTTTTTTTACACTTGGACCTATGGAGTATCTCTTCTTACAAAATACAACATTGTATTACGGTCAACATTGATAGCATTTTACTATATTTTATTGTTATTTTATAGCTATTGGTAATATATATTACAAGTGACAACTGCAACATAACATGACTTAACGTATGAGTAAATGAAAGTAGATCCAGTAACTTTTTCTAGCTGTCAATTTTGTCCATTTGTAAACGATTGTGGTACACACATTTTAGGATCGTTAGTGGCTAATTAGTAGAAGGTAAGAAATACTGTAATTAAAACTAATGCACGTTGTGTTTCAGTGAACGTGACTCCAGCCAGGATCCAAATGGCCAGTGGCAGGAATCAACAATCTCAACAAGATGACAATCGTGTTTTGTACGAGAAAACAAATGCACCATTACTAAAGTTTAACGAATTTACTTCAAATTCGGAGTCATAAAATAACTTGAATATATGTTTTTAAATATATTATTCAATGCTATTTGAGAATGCTTCTTCTCTTATCTTAATTGTCTAAGAGCTAGAGTTTATAAAAAAAATACTTTATGTGCATAGATTTAATTTTTATAACTTGACACAATGACATATTATATTTGTAGATACAAACCAGTAATTTGGAAATAAACCATTTTAATGTACTCTAATTGTAACTTGAGGTTATGGGTAAATTTTATAAACATTGAAAAATGGCTAGTCTATAAGTTCAGCAAATAAATATAACTGTTATCAATGAATGGTGTTAAGTTTATTTTAGAAAATTATCACCAAAATAATATTTAAAATAAAATAAGGGACAGTATTTGAATTATAACATAAATAAAAATACACATTTTCTTTTAAGCTAAAACTTGTCTTCAAAATACAAAGATATAGTGCATAACGAATATGAGTATAATAATAAATCTAATATGTATGTTTTACATTTTGTATGAAATTAAACATGTAAAACTAATAAATTATTTATTCAACACATGATATTTTAAACCTATTTAATCCGTTATGTAATTAAAAACCTTAACATATTCATAATAACTGTATAAATCTCAGTGCAGACCTAGGTACCTTTAATTAATGTACATTCATTTCTTTACTTACAATGACAACAATGAACATATGATATTACATTATAGAGTGGAATATGGCTGAAAAAAATACAATCCTACCCAAACTAATTAAAAAAAATCAAATTCAAGTTATTTTTATCATGGCAAATAATCAGTTTTAGGCCAGTCTTATGATTCCTGGATAAATATTAATCTGGTAGATAAATATTTCTATCTGGTGGATAAGTTAAAAGTACGTCTTATGACTGCCAGATAAAATGTATGTATCCATCACATTTTTATAGGGAGGTTTAAGTACCTGATAACTTTTCTCTGAAAGTTAAAATGGTTGTTGCCATAGTGACGCGTTATTTTTAATGAGGTTTCACCTTTCAGAATTTGTTTTCAGGTTAAAATCTTAGTTCACGTGTTTAATAAGCACAGGCCTGCGCTCTAACTATATAAAGTTAGAATATTTAATTCACACTTTTATATAAACTGACAAGCTATCTGTAGAGTTTTATTTATATAAGAACAAATTATCAAAATGTAAGTACAATGAATGAAATTTGGTAAACGTTGTACCCAACTATTGCCCACATTTTGGCAGACACCAAAATTAGTACTTGCAAGACACCTTAGCTTCTTCGTCCACGTGACGTCATCTGTTTCCGCGCTCTCGTTTAGCCACCATTATTTAACAAATGTTGAGCGTTTTTACCACTCACTAGGTTGTAGCACTATCAGCAGGGATTATACACATTCACGCACCAGTAAAAACAGTACCAACCTTGCGTGTTCTGAATAAAAATATATGTATTGTACAACCAGCTATCTAGCAGATAACTTTAATTCATAAGACGCTTAAAACATTGATGTGAATGATAACTTTCATCTGGTAAGTAACTTTAAATTCCCAATAGCAATATTAATCCAGTAGTCATCAGACCGGCCCTTATTGGATTAAAACTACATAAGTAACTAGGATGCTCAGATAGAACAGCGTTCTGATAGGCTTAGAGCAGGTCCAGTGACCACGCCCCCTCACTCTCAAATTGGCTGTTGGCTTTCCCGCTCCCCTCCCCCTGAACCCCTACTCCACTACTCTGTCCTCCGTTTCCAGTGTTCCAAACATGTTGATTCTTGTCCAAACTTGTTTAGTGTTGTCTAAATTGGTTTTTTATGTGTACTCATTGTTTTTTATACCTGAGTAGGACTGGGATGGGCGATGGAGTTTATTTTATTTATTGGCGTGCAGTCCACGGCCTTGGGCGCTCCTCCTTCGTCATCGGAAGGAACACGAAGCATGAAACTATCCTGACGGCAGCGTAGCAAAAACTGTGATAAATATTCCTGGCCATAAGAACCCTTTCACTTCCCCTCACTCCCCCCTGCCCCAGGCAAATGGGTTTTCCCGGTGTCGTCATCACAATGTTACAACCCCTACCTCTCACCCCCTATGAGGTAGTGGGTTTGTTCCTGGTGATGTTGCAACTAGAGAGCATTGCCACAGCTCTGATTATGCACAATCAGGGACCTCGGAAGCCTAAAAGTGATTTATAATCCTCAGTTAGGGACCAATATCCCCCCACAAAATTCTACTAAAATTGGTTGTTTGGTATCGTCCGTTGACATTCGTGGATGTAGGTATTCGTCATGGACCACGGTTGGCGAAAGAGTAAGGTAGACATGCTCCAGAGTTTACGTGAAGTGAGGGAGAGTAGAAAACCACCCCAGTTCACCTGAGCAAGATTTTAACTCACGACCTCTCCCGTCATAACTATAAGAATTAAACGTATCCTTTTAGGACCAAACGTCTATGTATTAATTATGATAATGCGGTGGAGATGATTAGGAACATGTTCTTGAGGGAGAAATACCAACAATTTATCCGGCATAGATTTTATTTCAACACCCCCGCCCCCATCCCTTCGCCAGAATTAAATGAGGCTGACATTTAGACCACGTGCCCAAAAGGATTGGAACTTCAATATACTTAGCACCGCTAATGTCTGTTAAAACAGTCATCCAAACAAAGACTTCCTTCCGAGTCACCCCACATTTATGAGCGTGAAAAAAAGGATTTTGCTAGTCTACTAGATTTTCCGCCCAGGTAGAATGTGTACCAGCATTTGATTCAGGAAAACCCTACAAACACTTTCAATGTTTAGATAGCGTTTATAAATTAACTAAGTTTGGTTTAACGTATGGTGGCAAGTTCACATACACACAAACACACAGAGTCAGACAAACGTTCATTTGTATTTATAAATTGTGACGGTAGATTGCTACCCAAGGATAAAGTGATAAAAATAATTAGTTATTTTATAAATGACCGTTTTATTCCTTGATCCACTTATAACAGCAGAAAAAAGTTTTATTTTAATATCATGTAATGTTCTCATCTATATTTGTCGAGATAATATATAACTCTCACATTAATTCATAAGTAATATTTAATTGAGTAACATGAATTTATTTTAAAATCATTTAATGTTCGCAACTATATCTTGACGAAATAATATATAACTACATAAATTCATACATAAGTAATATCAGGGCTGAGGAAGATATAAAATGTACCTGCACTTATGTGAAAGCCAACCGGGTAACCAGAAGCGATACGGTCAACCTGGATTCAACCCCGTTCCCCCCACCCCCAACCACCCTGCTTATAACCACGACGTTAAGCTTATCGATATTTATAATCACGTTTTACTACCCGTCCGGGGCACAACCCGCGGAGGATGAGTGAGGAAATCGATCTCAGTACACACGCACGACAGGGGTTTGAACCCCGACCTCCTCGCGTCACCATTTATTTATCTAACACATGGTACCTTGTGATGCTCATTACATTATAGATTTGGTTTTATATTACATAATTATTTTCCGGACGGCACTCATTAACGAAAAACCTAATATGAGAGTTTAATTTTTAATAGCAAAAAATACATTACGCTATAATATTTATCATTATTATCTTTTTTTTTCAACTGTACTGAACCAAGCTTGAAACTAATCTTGAGCAACCGCTGATGGGGCCATCCTCCCGACAAAAGCCTACCGACATTTTTTTGTTTGATAACTACTGTCAGAATGTACGTGTGTAGGTATCCGATATACGACCATGGACCCTTAGTGGCGGTGTATGAAGGTAATTTGGAAGAAAGGAGTAAGGAAATGTTCCAGCGTTTACGAGGAGGGAGAAAGGGAAGCCAATTAGTGAGTAAATCTACAGTACACCTAGGCAGATATTCAAATCCCCACCCTCACTCAACATAAATTCGAACCCCAACGGGAGGGAGTTGAGGTTCGAATCTCTATCGCGCGTGTGTACTGAGGTAGGTTTCCTCACTCATCCTCCGCGGATTGTGCCCCGGATGGGGAGTAAAACGTGGTTATAAATATCGATAAGCTTAACGTCGTGGTTATAAGCAGGGTGGTTGGGGGTGGGGGAAAGGGGTTGAATCCAGGTTGACCGTACCGCTTCTGGCTACCCGATTGGCCTTCACAAAAGTACAGGTACATTTTATATCGTCTTTAACCCTGATATTACTTATGAATTTCTGTAGTTATATATCATTTCGTCAAAATATAGTTGCAAACATTAAATAATTTTAAAATAAATTCATGTTACTCAATTAAATATTATTTATGAATTAATCTAAGCGTTATATATTATTTTGACAAAATATAGATGAAAACATTAAATTTTTTTTCTGTTGTTATAATTGGGTCAAGGAATAAAACGGTCATTTCTAAAATAACTAAATATTTGTATCACTTTATCCTTGGGTATCAATCTACCGTCACAATTTATAAATAAAAATGAACGTCTGTCTGACTCTGTGTGTGTGTGTGTGTGTGTGTGTGTGAACTTGCCACCATACCTCAAACCAAACTTAGTTAATTTATAAACGCTATCTAAACATTGAAACTGTTTGTAGGGTTTTCCCGAACCAAATGCTGGTACACATTATTCTTGGACGGAAAATCTAATCGACTAGCAAAATCCTTTTTTTCACTTTCGCAAATGTGGGGTACACTCGGAAGGAAGTATTTGTTTGGATGACTGTTATAACAAACATTAGCGGTGCTAAAGTTCTCGAAGTTGGAATACTTTTGGGCACGACGTCTAAATGTCAGCCTCATTTAATTATAGCGCGGGGATGTTGAAATCAAATCCCTGATGGGTAAACTGTTGGTATTTCTCCCTCTAAAACAATGTCTTAATCATCCCTACCCCACTCTCATAATTAATACATGGACGTTTGACCCGTAAAGGGTACGTTTAACTCATCTAGTTATGACGGGAGAGGTCGTGAGTTGGAATCTCTCTTGTGGGTGGCTTTCTACTCTCCCTCACTCCACGTAAACGCTGGGATATTTCTACCTTACTCCTCCATCAACCTGACGGATACCTACATCCACGAATGTCGACAGGCGATACCAAACAACCAATTTTAGTAGATTTTTGTAGGGGGGATAGCGGTCCCTAACTGAGGATTATATATCACCGTAAGGCTTCCAAGTCCCCGGATTGTGCATAATCAGAGCTGTGTCAATGCTCTCTAGTTGCGACATCAACGGGAAAAAAACCCATCACCACATAGGGGGTGAGAAGCAGGGGTTACGACATTGTGATGAAGATACCGGGAAAACCCATTTTTCTGGTGGAGCGGGAAGTGAGTGGAAGTGAAAGGGGTCTTACGGCCAGGAACTATTTATCACACTCTTTGCTACGCTGCCGTCAGGAGATTTTCATACTCCGTGTTCCTTCCAATGACGAAGGAGTAACACCCGACGCCATGGACTGCACGCCAATAAATAAAATAAGTTCCATCGCCCATCCCAGTCCTATCCAGGCATAAAAAAACAATGAGCACACATAAAAACCAGTTTAGACAACAATAGACAAGTTTGGATAAGAATCAACCTGTTTGGAACACTGGAAACGAGGGGCAGAGCGTAGGTGGAGGTGTTCAGGGACAGGGAGAGGAGTGGGAAAGCCAACAGCCAATCAGAGAGCGAGGAGGCGTGGTCAAGTGACTAGCTCTAAGTCTATCAGAGCGCTATTCTATTTGGCCTTCCTAGCTACTTACATATTTAAACTACGTATTATTAGTATATCGCTTACAAAATATAAATGTAATGTTAGCATTGGTGTAATATTAATCGTCAAACAATAATGGGACCAATTTTACCATTTCATATTTATTATTTAAATTTAAAAATGATACCTAGACACGGGAATCGAACCCGGGACCTTTGATTGTTTAATGTATGAGGATTGTACTTTCTCAAAACCTGCCATCTCCATTACATCAAATATTCGGAATTATTAAAGTAATACCCAGGCTTTACTTCCGTCGCCTCCCAAGAAACCGGATGTTAGTGAATATGGCACTGGCTGGTCGCTTCCTGTTACAGAAGTTGATGGTTTTCCCGGTGTTTCCAGCCCTCGTCTCGTGGAGTGCCACCAGTAGTTGGAATATGTCCTGACGGGTCGGGTTGCACATGTAACGGTTTTCCTCAGAGTAGTGCGACCGGTTACGACCGTTCTGCCGTTTCCACGGGTAACGCCTGTAATACCTAGACCTCTTCCCTGGCCCCGGACGGAGCGTGGTGGTGTCATATGCCTCCAAGGGCAAGTCCTCCACGTAGATCAGAGGGGATTCATGTTCGCTCCAAGGCGCTTCCCGTAGCAGCATGTTGAGGTAGGAGGAGATCGCGTCTGTTTTCTCTGGGTATAGTTTGGGGTCCAACAATATACTGTCTGTGGAAGGAAATGTTTGAACATAAGTTTTTATATTAATACAAGATAATGGTGGGTCAAAATAAAAGTTATGAAAGCCGGTAAACTCACACAACTTGTCCTCAATAAAAATGGCCTTTTTTTAGACAGGTTTTTACAGTGCTTTAAAGTTGCTTAAGTAACAGAAATGTTGGTATTTATAAGCCGAATTTTCTCGTCCATTGGGGTTTCCATGACTCTATCCCCCATGATTATTAGTGAAGATTTATTTTTCTTTCAATATAAATAAAACTTAATATTTATAGGAGTTAGTAAAAATACCAGTCAATACAATTCTAAGCAACTTTAGGGAATCTATTATCCCTAAATTGCTAAGCGGGGTTGGTCGATTTTGTTTAGTAATATCACTGTGACCTTGATAGTTGTTCCGTCTCCTCTCAAGCTATGGAGATGTGAGGGCAATAAGGAGTTACCCGCCCCAGTGGCGTAGTTTGCTAACGTGCTAGTTTTGTGTTGAGCTAAACTGCTCAGGACGAGGAGATCAAGGTTCAAATCTAGGTCCGATGGACTGAGGGGGGGGGGGGGTTCTTGGACGGTTTTCCACTCTCCCTCCACGCAAATATGGGTTCACTTCCTCTGAATTCAACCTTCCCAATTCCAACCCATTAGAGTACTTAGTACTTAAGCGTATAAACCGAACGGGTAGTAAGACGCGGTGATAAATAATAATGAATTGAAGCTATTTTTATCAGCAGGGCCGACTGTGACCCAGGCATCAAGGCTTGTTCCATGTGGTCACGTGACTATAGCAGGAAGATGGTTATATTCCATCTTGGTTACTTATTTAGTTGCAAGCTAAAAGTTTTATTGTCAATTTGTGATGGATCTTGTCCACTAGTTTTATTTATTTGCGTAATTATTTGTGTTTGTGTATTAAGGTGGAATGGTATTCTTAGCATTACTCGATTGTGCCCATCACTAGATGCCAGCCAGCGGTCCTGCTGCTCTTTTTACTCCCCCTGGCCTTGTGGTTCGGGAGGGTTCGGCTCGCTGCAGAGAGGCCAAGAAGAAAGGCGGGGGTGCTTGGCTAGCGACCTTAGCCCCTGAGGGGTTCAACAAAGAAGGGGTGGAGGGGGGTAGAGCATGACGGACCGTTTTGGGGATGCAAGAGCGTTACACAGAGAGAGAAAGAGTAGAGGGGCGGTAACAACGGGTTGGTAACATATCATGTGTTAGTTAACTCTTCTCTACACTACAACCTAGTCTATTGTGAGGGTAACATATCACGGGTTAGTTAAACCTTCCCTACACTACAACCAGGTCTACTCCGAGACTTACGCCTTAGAACACCTGCAGGACAGCCCACCCAACGCCGTTTGCTAGTCCCAGAAATATTTTAGGTCACAAAACGCCATTGTTTATACTTTATTAAATCATCAAGAAGTTTTCAGTAAATATGAGTAAATCCTAAATGAACTCTATCATTTACGAAGAAGATAGTTAATCTCTCTACCAGGACAGGTTGAGTCTTGTTACTCACTGAAGTCCAGATACAAACTAATTCTGACAAGATAGTCCAAGTGTTTACGTACAGCCAAGTGGTGGTAACGTTGACCTTTCCTCAGCTGGCCTAGTTTTGTCAATTAGCAACCATCAGGAAAGTCTGAAGTTAACACTGTTGTACTTTACCTGGAGTTAAAGAGAATTCTTACAACTAACTTGGTTTGGGAGCGTGTCACCACACTGAAAACCATGTGGCAACACATGTGACACCACGTGTGGCAAATACAGACGTATATAACTGTAAGTAAATGGTACAACTCAATCGTACACAATTTCAACTCTTGGTAAGTTAACCCTTAATAGTTTGTGCTCAGAAATACAAACATTATTTTGATAATCATATGAAACACTTCCCATATTCCTATTTTTAATAAAAAAAATCAGAGCCATATACAGAGTTACAGATGTAACCCCAAGTACAAAGTTTCAACTGTAACTCCAGGTATAGAGTTTAGACTGTAACCCCAGGTATAGAGTTTGGACTGTAGCTCCAGGTACAGAGTTTCAGCTGTAGCCCCAGGTATAGAGTTCCGGCTATAACCCCAAGTACAAAGTTTCGACTGTAACTCCAGGTATAGAGTTTAGACTGTAACCCCAGGTATAGAGTTTGGACTCTAGCTCCAGGTACAGAGTTCTGGCTGTAGCTCCAAGTACAGACACAGTGAATTGTAAAATACACTTTTTGTTTTGGTATTAGGTCACAAAAAACGCCAAGATCCATCACAATCTCACGTTCAAAGGTTTTCACGATTACAATATTTTCTGTATATAAGAAAATAAGAAATAATTTCGTAATAATATATAACGATTCGTACTGTATTTTTATCAAACTAACGTAAATGTTAGTGAGATTGTTCTGTCAATAATCCCAACTGTTTTATTCTGGAAGATATTTAGGGATACCTATAGTTTTATTGTCACTGTTCTTAAGATTGTATGTTTATTTTCATTCTGTAAGCTCCTCTTTAGAATTTAGTGTAGTAAGCCGGGGAAAGTAGAGAGGAGGAGAGGCTAGGAATAGCTTTCAAGTCGGACTCAACCCCCAACTGTCTTATGAATCACTGAACACGACCCAAAGAAGCGACTATACCGCCCACTATTACACCAAACCTCATTAAGGCACGGTCGTTAATTTGACTGTCGCATACAAGTATGTCAGAAGCTAATGAATTCATTAGGTTAGACAATGCTTATCTTAGAACACGTTGATTAAATTCTGGCTCAACCTTAGCAGGTATGAACATTATTTGTCAGACAAATCATACCTAGCCTTATGTATTAGTGGTCAAGGTTGTTCAGTGTGGACTATATCGTTTTAACCCTAGACTCTGCTTCTTGCAACATTCTAATTTGTTGCTCGGTTTTGACTCTTTCTCCATAAATCGTATTTTCCTCGGACACATCATTCATAAAGGATATGTCAACATTATAACCTAAAGATAGAACTTTCGATTCAATTATATCGGTGTAGTTTGGTGTTCGTTAATTTATAATATAAATAATATTTTTATATTTCTCTTAACGAGCACATTTTGGACCTCTGGGCTGGATATATATATCTGTTAAAAAGCATTGCTCATATTATTTCTCGTTGAATAAATAACTTTAAGTGTGTTGAACACTCTATGAAGAACAAAACAAACTCTTTATGCTAGATACATTTATTTAAAATTTTTATTGCGAAATTCTAATTAAAACTGCTATTTTTCAGAGTGATAAATCATTAAATGCAATATTAAATTAAACCTAATGTGTCTGAATAAATTATTAAATACAATAAAATTAAAACTAAAGTGTAAGGATAAATGATTAAATGAAATTCAATTAAACATAGATTGTCTGGATACATTAATAAATACAATAAAATTAAGCCTAGAGTTTACAAATAAAATTATTAAATATAATTAACTTAAACCTAAGGTGTCTGAATAAAGAAATCAGCAAAAGTTCACATTAGATTCGAAGCTGAAAGAGATAGTGGGTTCAGCTACTAAATAACTTAGTCACATAGGTAATGAATGTTATATTAACAAAGCCGCCTCGGTAGCGTAGTTGGCTAACGCGCTAGTCATGTTGAGCTCGACTGCTGAGGACGGGGAGATCGAGGTTCGAATCTCAGTCGGGTGAACTGGGAGTGATTTTTCCTAAATGGTTTTCCACTCTCCCTCCACACAAATGTGGGTTCACTTCCTCTAATTCACCCTTCCCCATTCCTATTCCATTAGCGTAATTAGTATTTAAAGCGTATAACCCGAACGGATAGTAAGACGTGGTGCTAATTAATAATAATAATAATAATAATATAAAGGCCAGCAATTCTTAACAAGCCTGTACTAGTACATATTTCCCTCCCAATCTGTCTTTAACTTGTATCTTTAAACAAATACACACCTGCATTAGTCCATGTCATTATTGTATGTGTGGTTGGTCAAATTGATAGTGAGGGAACAGTTTACTAGAACAGTCTCTATCAAGCCTGGCAACAACCTGATGAGTTAACTTTGACTCAACCTCAAATAACTGGAAACCTTTGTTAAAACGAATCAACACGGTTTGATCAAGTTGAGTGGGGCATACCTTCTTCAGACGAGAGTTGATTGAACTCGACCACTTGAGAGG
The DNA here is from genome assembly GCA_901482245.1 of Timema douglasi. Lineage (NCBI taxonomy): Eukaryota > Metazoa > Arthropoda > Insecta > Phasmatodea > Timematidae > Timema > Timema douglasi. The sequence continues at coordinate 25,240 of CABEEJ010003266.1, forward strand.
AGGTCGCTTGTAGTCCGCAATGCAATGTCAGAGTGAGACTCACGCAAACTGCCAACAAAGCGCTCTTCATGACTACCCTGGAACATACATAGGTTGAATGATTTCAGGCTCATTTTACCATCAGAATTTTATTGCATTATTTTGATAAGGGTATAAATATCGATTCAATGATTTCAAATCATTACTGCTGTTCTCGAGTAATAAGTAGTCAAACTTGCTATTTTATTCATTTTACATACTAATTTTAAGTTAAAGTAATGAATGTATGCGGATTAAGGGAGAACTCCCACTAAATATCTAAAAAAATTGGACTACTAATCTCCTTAAATATGATAGTTATTATTTAATAGATTTTTAAATTTTTCTCCTATTAAAATAAAGGTTGTTTGTTACAACAAAATTTATTTGCTTTCTGTAAATCCAGCCATTAAAAAGATATAAAATATTGAACTTCTACGTTTTAAAATAATTTATATGTTATTCTTCCATGATTACGCCCAAAATAACTTTTCAAAAATTTTATATCTATGTTTCCAAAAAGATTGCCTCTTTGGTTATTTCCTGAATAATTTAGATTTTTTTTAAAAAAATATTAAAATATGTATTTTAATTAATAATTTGAACAATGTTCGTATTTTTAAAAACTATAGTATTAATTAAAAATAAACTTAAGAAAATATGTAAACAATTATTATTTCACCCCCTCCATAATTGAATACCTTTTCACCTGAACAGCTTTCTGAACCAGCACACCAAGTGTTGTATTTTTTAGAAGAGAATATCGTTGTTTTTAAATATGAGTCTACCGGCCGGTTGCTGTGTGTGTCTCATTAAGTCATTTCCTCCACCACTCAACGAACCACTATCACCCCTCACATTTCCATGAGGGTTTGTTGCATCTGACGTCCCAAACTGGTTCTCAAATATAGATTCTTCAGTGAGAATAGTTTTAGTGTTTTTGTTTGTTTTTTACTCTAAAAATGCAATACATTTTGAGTAGTAGTATTTTATATGTTTAGTCCACGTGAGAATAGTTTTTTGTGTGAATCATTTTTTTGTGTTAATATATTTGTGATGGTTTCAAACAAATTTACCAAGTTTCACTAAGTAAACTAGTTTGAGACTTCTGTGCTAGGGGTCCGGGGTTCAATCCTCGGTCCCGGCACAGATTTATCTTATTGACAAACCCTTCTTTCACCTCTGACAAGACGTGTATTAATCACAACTTGTGAATGTGTGGAATGCCAGGCCTCCACAGTGGTTCGGATCCCACGTTAAACTGTAGGTCCTCCATTTCATCTCACATTCACCCTACCATTGTACATTAGCGTAAGTGTGTATAACACGAACGGGTAGTAATACGAGGTGCTAATAATAATAATAATAATAATATAATTAAAGCGGTGCCCATGGGGAACAAAAAACCACCACCCTTTAAAGTACAAAACTCCAAACAAATAAATGAAATAGCTATTCCTCGGTAAGTGTTAGAATTTAAATTGTATTTATATCGAATATGAAACAGGTATTTAGATTAGCTAACAATATATACATCTTCACTCCTAATAGTTTAATAATGGTAATAATAAACACATATTTTCTCATTTATAGCTTTTCATTAGAAATATTAATAGTTTATTTCATGCAACGTAGAAACTAGAACTATTAAGTTCGTAAGGAAATGTTTTCATAAATCACAACACTAATAAATATTTTAAAGAGATATTTTATCGAACAATTATTCAATAGATTTGAATCTTTGGGTGCGCGAGGTAAGTTTCAGGATCATGTTTGGTTTGCTCGCAGCTGAAAGTTCTGGGTACAAATCTCAGCCATGTGGACCGAGGGCTGTTCTTCCCTAAGTGTTTATCCACGCTTCCTTCACGCAAATGCGGAAACGCTTACTTTAGTATATATTTTCCTTAGATCTATTCCGTTATTATAATTACGATGTGTATAACACAGATGTAGCAGGGCCTGATTAATGACAATAATTGGTTTGGTGTTAAACGTCTTAAATGGCATTAAAATTAGAGCACAATTAGAAAATTAACAAAAAGAACACAATTTTCTCATGTTCATTACATAAAATCTGTTTGTTGAATTTCAAAAATAAAAAGGCATTTTGACAGTCATTCAATTAGAAAATAAATAATACTATTAATTAATCACTTTAAAAAAACATTCTGTCGTGGTACATAGCAGATAATGCCTACTATTTTAAATGTCAAAATATGGAAGAAAATTAATTTTAATTACAATTAAAACTTGAATATATTAAAAAAATTACATTTAAAATCGATAAACAATAGAGTGAGGTTACAAAGTGCATGCTTAAAGGCTAAATTTATCCAAGCATCTTCTTCATTTTCAGAATATAGAATCTCTGGTTCTGGGACCCTCCAAGCATGGTATGTTTCTGAAATATCTTTCTTTCGGCGCGGAGAGAGTAGGTCTTGTTTCTTCTCCTTGCTTACATGAAGTTGTGTTTTAAAAAGATTTTGCACAGTGCATTCATTATTTAGTTGATTTCTGCCACGTTTCCCTACATAAATTTTCTGATATTGTACAAAGTAATCATACTTGTATTTTATTATATTTGGGCAGTCTTTTGAGAAATGAAAGCCCTATACTGTTAACCAACAAACTTTATTACCAGCACTATTAACAGTAGTATTCCTAACCTTCTTTGATGCCAGGTTCTTAAGATAAAAAAAATCGGTGAATTTCAATTCCTTGAATTGATAAGGTCCACTTTTTTTGTTTCTGTTCCTCATTGATCTCGCTGTTCTATAAACTGTCAGAAAATCAAGAGGTGAATATACTGGAACATACTTTTTGGCATTTTCTATTGCACCATGAACTGAGTCCACCTGACCACCTCCATGTATGAGTGGCCACTCTCCATAAATGTATGCTCAACTATGTCTAAATGTGTTTTCTGTACAATGTATAGCATAAAGGCACATAAATGTATATTTGTTGCGATTTTGACCACCACATTTATCAGAGAACAGTGATAATTCTTTCACATTAGAAAGAAGTTGATTCATCCACTGTAGCAAGCATGACCCTAGTTCTGAGATGCTTCTTTTATGTCTAGTTCTGTCCATGTATAACAGTATGCATTATAAGGGGAAGCGGATTCATAAATAGTTAAATTATACATGTGAGAAATAAAACAAACAAAATAGCCTAAGAAGTAAGAAAATATTATTTCCTAACTATTTTTGTCATTGATAATGTTGAGTCAGCAAGTGTTTACAGGATAGATTTAACTAACCAACTGTGTAGTTAGTGAGGATTTTTTTTGCCATATTTTAAATTATTGAACGTCAGTTGACGTGACCTAGTGAGATTTTCTTGACAATAAAATGTTTCTGTTGACTTAGTGAGAATAACAGAATATTTCATTGTTAGCTCAAATTACAACAAATGACTTAGTGAGTTGTTCCAAAATGAAGAGCAATTATTTACCTTTATAATGGTACTAAAATCTAAAAATATGGAAAAAATGGCTTAGTGAGTTTTTCCAGCAAGCCCACAATATTAAGGCAATATATAAAATTAAAATTAAATATTATTTGATCTTCATTTTATATATTTTTACTTTTTTCACATTTTTATATATTTCAAGTGATTTTACATAAAACTACCTACTTTGTGATTATTTAATATAATTTTTAGTAATAATTATTGCAAATTTGTTGAATTTTTAAACATTGTTTGATTTGGTTTGGCTTAAATAAATCAGCTTAAAGGAATTTTTCAATTAATTATTGAAAAGGGTAAAATCCAACTCGGGTAGTCAAGTGTTTTTCCACTAAGTACAGGCCTTCTCTCCTCACAATGAACCTTTTGATGCATTGTTTAAAGAATTTAGCAAACATATAAGTAATTTTGGTCTGGAACCTCCCTCCCTTCCAACACACCAGTCCAATGACTTACATTATTATCTTGTAATATCGCCAAGTGATTTTAGTTTCACATGAACTGTTGAAAGTGAAAGTCTAACAATGAGCTACCATAATATATTTTATTTTGTTCACCATGACACCAGGTGAGTCTTGCTGGATACAAAATTAAAATAATGGGCTGGGATCAACGACTCCCTCAAAACAGACATTCAAGTTAAATGGGTCAAACTTGCAACAAGAATATGGGACGTTCCATTAAAATAATATTTGGAGAAACATGTGCGGCGCACACTTCGTACGAAAATGAAATCTTAGATATTCGAAGAATCTTTTAAAAAAAAGATGCAGGTACCTTCCTTCCAGTTAAATAAACTAATATTTTAAAGGCTCTTGTAGTGCAGTGGTCACTGTGAACATCCCATGTTTTATATTCCAAGGCCTGAATCAGTAATGAAAGCGACAAACTTCTCATCAATCAATACCCAGAAAGAATTATCTGCATATGTATTATGAAGAAACCATGGAAAGGATAATAAACTAAATGGGAGATGCCTTCATATGGGTCGTTGTGGATGAAATCACGGATGCTTAGGGTAATTTTGTTGTGAACCTTGTGGTAGGTAAGCTAGATCCTAAGGATATTTCCAAACCATGTTTGATTTACTGAGAAGTGCTGGAACATACGTATCATGTTGTAAGATTCGTGAAGAATTGAAAGTGTGTGACCAAGGTGAGCTCACGTAGAGAAGGCCCTGGTGTTATATTTGGATGCCGTGGCGTATATGATGAAAATCGCAAGTGCTTTGAAGTTGTTCTATCCTGATATGATCCATATTACAAGTTTGGCTCATGGACCACACCATGTTGTGGAATACATTAGAGTCCAGTTCTTCCAAATGAATAGATTAATTTCTGTGACAAATATATACCTATTTGTGAAAGTCCCACTTCGAGTCAGAACTTACTAACTCTTGTTTGATGTGCTGTTGCCTCTGAACTTAGTTCTAACAAGCTGAGGAACATGGATAAAGCATCCAACTTCTATTATGAACAATTTGGAGTTGTAAAGTCAGTAGTAGATATGTTTGCCCCTGAGTTTGCGATATCTGTGTGTGAATCTCAACAACACATTCACTGAACCAAAAGTGGCATGTTCAATGGCATACAGTAGGAACAATTATTTCGGGTGGCTTCCAGAGAGTATTAAACGATTGGAAACTTCTGGATTTCCACTACAAGAATCCATGGCTATCACAGGAAGCACAATTTCAAATCTAAATGCTGGGAAAGTGTTTCTACTAAGTTTCAGGCAGTGTTAAAAATAAACCCAGTATATTTATCGAATTTAGATACACTCCTCCCGAGAAAATTATTGTAAAAATACGCCCGAGTGACATACTGTGACGTGTAAAAAACATTTTCCACCTACAACCATATCCTGTCGGACAAGCGGCAATCAATGACCACAGAAGGAATTGAAATTCACTCCAAAGTACAAGTAATCCATCAATGTATGTGGCATTCAGAGTGTAAACAAAGTAAATGCTGCGTGCTTGGTAAAATATTTGTTTAAGTGATTAAAACTATTATATTTGTAAATTACACACAAAAACTTAAGTTGGTATTTTTTTTAATCCAACCATTTTCAAAAATGCGTTTTTTGAATTAATTTTAAAAATACATGCATTAAAAAAACTAAATAATTCAATATAAACTTAGAAAAGTGTCCATACAGTCATAATAAAAAAAATATATATATAATTATTGGTTCATCTAGAATTTCGGTTACAAATCAGTCATTTTTACTGTGAATTAGTAGCTTTGCGACTGCACCTTTAAGATGGCTTTCTTTCTTTCATCAGATGGTGACTCATCCACACTAGATAGTTTATGCCATAAAATATAAAAGTATATCGAATGGGATAGGATTAATGTGCGCTTTTTGATACAAAAAACAACTAATTACTTAACCACTGGGAGATAATTAACCATTAATTTTGTGTTTTTGAAATCAAAACTCATATTATTAAACATTGCTGGATCAATTTGAACATCTTAATTTATATTACGATCATCAATCAACAAACTTGGACAATGAACACTAACACAAGCATAAAATTTTACAGAATTTTTAAATATGTATCCATTAACACAACAAAACACACAGTAACAGTAAATCTTGGATCGGTTCAACACAGGGGTATGATATAAAAGTAACTTGTTACTTTAGGATAAATACTCGCAACAAACTTCCAAATGTCCTAAAACACCTGATTGGGTACAATTTCTAAAATAAACTAAATAATTTCCTTACAAACAAAATCTTTCATACGCACAATATACCCGATCACATTTCGGAGTGGAAAGAAATATTTTCAGATCGTTTCGAACAGTTTTTTAACAACTTGTAAGAGTATAAATTTTCCCTTTTATAATATTCCAAAACTAAAGTTTCCGCCCTAAATCTATTTCAAGTTAATGAACTATTTTATAATATTAAACTCAATGATTCCATTTGTGTTCTAAAATCTTCTATTTTGGTTTAACAAACCTGAGTGGTCATTTCGCTATCTTTTTTATGTGTTGACACGGCTTTCTTTCGCCGGTTTAACACCCCTCTTTCGAGTATTTGTGAACAACAAGCCACTCCCAAATAACTTTGTTTCTTTCTATTGTTTCAAAAAGCTTGCGAAATAATGGTGAGATCTCATGAAATTGGAAGGTTTCAAAAGCCTCCTCTCTGACTATAGGCGCCTCTCACTTCTCTCTCAGCCTGCAACCCCACTGTACGCGTTAAAGCCCGCGGTGCGCTAACATCAAAATTCAAACTTTTAAACTACCACGTTTAAAAACAGTTTAGATCATTTCTGGATCAAGTATTATTCCATTCGAATAAAATAAACATCATCAATAGAACTGTATTTACATTCTAAAATAGACCTAGTGTTCAAATCATGCAAAACTGTGGTTAAACGTCATTGCTATTAATTCCGTGGCAAAAAAAAAAAAACATGAAACAAGAATCTGGAAAAATGTAACTTAACAGAATATGAAATGGAGGCACGAAGAAAATTACACTTCAAACTTAATGTGGTAGGCGGAGTATGGTAGACCTTAATCCAATAACTATATTTCTATACCACCACTTTGCCTTGTGCCCATCAAACTTTAAACTTTAGTTTATTTCCAACATGGCGACCGGTTGATATATCCGACATTCTCAAAGTCCAAGTGTCTAGAGCCAAATTGTGGCTAGCGTCTACTCTAGCGATACATTAAATTAGCCGCACGTGCTGAGTATAGGTGCAGAAGTTGTGTCCATAGTTGCAAAAACCACACGGTTACAACGATTCCAAGAGACGTAACATCCAAGCTATGCAGGAATTTCACCGCAACGGCGCTAGTGAGTCGTTAATAGGCGAGGTACGTTCATCTAAAAGGAGGCAGAAGCTTGTGAATTTGATGAAGAGGGAAGTATAGCAGGATTCTGGTGAAAAGGACCTTCTAAAAAACAAATACATATTTTGCTACGGACAAAATTGATAACATTTTTCTATAATATTATTGCTATTTTATAGTTATCTAAAATATCTATAAACAGTGACCTTTGTCAATAATATGACTTGACGTTTGAATATATGAAAGTAGTTTTAGTAAGATTTGCAACTGTCAGATACGGCCCTTCCCGCCAGAATCCTACTCTACAATAAATTGTGTATGTTTGTACAAACGCGTCCTCGCCCATCGTTGTTTCCTAGCGCCGCCGTTATTAAGCGTAGCGCTAGCCATCGTCAGTGCCGGGTAATTAAGTTTACCGGATAGGTGTAATGCAGTTATGTACACATGACACGGCTTTAAGGACACGGGGACATGTGGGTAAATCACTTCAGATGGAGGGGAAGGAGAGAGGGGCAATTTTATGCAGTAAGTTTGTAAATAGTCAGGTCTAGCAGCAGATACGGCATATTGTTCCCTTTTCTTAGGTGGGCTATGCAAAGCTCGTGACACCACCTGCTGGTCAGAGTAGATCACTTAAGTTCCCCTTCCCCCCCCCCCTCCTAAAAATTAAATACACCACCATTTTGCACCTATTTTGCACCATTTTGCATCCAAGTATTACGTTTTGCACCTTAACCCCAGATACGATACGACTGTTTATGTTTAAGGAGGGCCAAGTTAAGAGTAGCCTCCCCACTATCAAATTGTTGGATTGGGTAGGGGATCCAAATTAAGGGATCTGGTCAGAGCAGCGGTTAGAAGAGAGATGAAGAAAGCTTACAATGCGGTATATCTAATACCATTCCCTCGTTGCTTCGAGCTCAAACAAGGTGACGAATGGCAGTGAGGCGGGGAGCGTTGATAGGTTATAAAAGGAATTAGACCGGTCCCAAAGGGAAACTTTTGTACTAGAGATGGGTGAAACAGTGATTTTACGATATTAGTGAATACAGTGACTGTGATTTTAAAATATCGCTGATTTATACCAGTGATTTTTCACTGTGAATGGTATTCACAGTGTCTTGATGGGCCGGTATTTTTTCACTTTCCAACTACGGTCAAAGCTAGTATTTAGCTGCTGTCCGAGTAGGCGAGTACAATCGAGTATAGAGTATAGAGTATTTATGAGAATTGAGTATTGGGTATTTAGTATTTACTCGAATAGTCCCATGAGTATTGGCTGGAAGGAAACTAATTACTAAAGTGTTTGGTGTATTGCAATGGAATTCGATACTTAAAAGGCCTAACATAAACTCTTCCTGTCGGCACTGACATTGACAATTTACATACAGCTACATACATGCGTTTTAAGATGTTTGATACAGTTGATAAAAAGAGGAAGCAAAAAATGTTATTTTATATTTTATATTGAAATGTTATGTAATTTGGGCAAAATTAGTGGTCCAACAAACATTATGTTAAACTTGAGTACCATTATTAAACTTTATTTGACGTGCTATGAGAAACTCTTGTAATTGTGTAATTTATTTAGTGATTTTTTTACTACGATTCAAATTTATGTGACATTAAAATTGAACATAACATAATGGCGATTGGTTTAGAAAATGTTGTTTGAAATGCAGGTCATGTTATATATTAATGTAGTGTTATTTTATTTTAAATACCGTACATCTAATAGTAGATGAACTATACATATATTAGAAGCAAATAAACTTTATATTAGACTATAGGATGTTTAGGATCATCAGGGCATAGTAAATATTAAAGTTTATTTTTAGTTTCTATTTTGTTACTTATTTTAATTTATTATTTGCGATTTTAGGGATAGGATCACCGATTTTTTATTTTAGCCTACTTTTAAAAATAATCCGAAATTTGATTTGCTTAGTGAGCAAGCTTTTCGATTTTGTACTTAACAACAAATATATTGTATTGAAAACGCATGTGAATGAAACAATTAAACCATTAAACTCATTATTACGTAGCAATCTGATACTGTTTTTGAAAAATGAGCTCTACGAGATCAAGTATTTTAAATAGAAACAACACATAAAACATGCCAGTAAATAAGATCGATTCTCAATAAATCTGGCAGAAAATAAAAAATAAAAGAACAACAAGGGCCGCGAAGAGAGTATTTACTCGAGTGTCTTGAGGAAGCAATACTAGCTCCGTGTCTCGAGTAACTGTTGCCATCCGATGCGAGTATGGAGTATCTGCGAATATAGAGTATCTCCAATCACTGCTATCTCAATCACCAATACTTTTGAGATCGAGTCACTGGGAGTCGCGGTGATCAAATGGTATCGGTGAAAAAGTCACAGCCAGTGATTTATTGCCCATCTTGTACAAAAGGTGTGCCAACCATGTTACTGTATCATTCTGTTTGATTAAACTGGTGCAATCTTCTACATTATTGAGAGGTTAAAAAAGTCAAAACATCGCAATGGAAATTCAAGTAATTAACCCTATATGGATAATCTTTCTCCTGTAAGTTATATATATATATATATATAAATCAATGTTAAATAACGTTACTCCGTCATTGTATTGGATCTCTAATCATTATAATAAAGTGTCATACCTATTATTTTGTATTTTGTGTGGTCCGCGTCCGTGAATATCCGAATATTTACACTAGAAGGGCAGGAATGGTAGAGTTTACTTGCATTTTCCTGGAGAGAGAGTGGGAAGTCTCGTCTGGATTCTAAATTCTAACGTCCCTGTCACCCAGCAAACCAGGCTGGACGAGCATGATGTTTAATCCGCGTGATCACCGATGCGGGCTCATCGTGATTATTCCTAAATCGTCTGATATTAAGAGATATATAACAAGAGTGGAGACATTTTAACTTACTTTGGTGGCACTTGCCTGGAGAGAGGATGAAAAACCCCAATATATATACAGTACAACACCCCAGCAGATTATTATGATTACTATTATAAAGACATCGGTGAACCAGGAGACTTAACATCAAGCTCATCACATCTGGTTTGCCAGTGGTGGGGAAGTCGAGGTTCGAATCACAAATGGGTGTAATGAAGCTAGTTTTTGTTTTCTTACGTAGTTCCCCCTCCCAAGCCCTCTTTCTGCTTCTTCGCGAATTCGAGTACATTTACTCTCAATTCTATCTTTCTCATCTATATCCAATTAGCGTAATTAAAATGCGTTTATCCTGTACGAGCAGTAAGAATCAGGGTAAGGAATAACCAAATCAATTTATCGGTAAAAGGGTCCCAATATCTGCCCCCCAACATCCCCGCCCTATAAGTTACGCCAGGGATTTAAAGAATTATCTTCCAGTTCATTTCTTAGTAAATATACAGGGCCTGTTTTTATACAAATGAATGAGTTGGTTGATGTTTATCGTCGATAGAAACGAGTGCACCACGAGTTTTATTCTCTCTTACTTCAAATGGAATGTCTGGAACATATCAATCATTTTCTCTTAAGGTAAATCTGTGCTATTTGTTTTGAGGGACCAGCACTCACTTCTGGAATACTTGATTTATCGAAAAGGATTTGTTATTTTGATATTTTAGCTACATAGGGCATTTCCACGTTTGAGACAAGTTTAGAAAAATCAAGTATGGCCAAGTGGTTAGAGAAGCTAACTACGGGTTTGATGGGATTTAATTTGATGCCTGGTGATGCCTAACACATATTATACATACAGGTTTATCCAGATATACGGGTGATAAATGATACAGGTTGTAGGGGGTGACATGACACGTAGTGAACTTTGGGTCAATGACGCCAAATGGCGGCACTACGGGACGTCAAAGTTGGCACTGTATGCACCTGGGGGTGGACAACTCATCAATCTTTAGCAAACAACAAGTGGAGTGCGGTGTAAATGATTACTGGTAACAGGCATTGAATGGTCTGACAACAGGTGTGTGTCAGGGAAGGGAGTGTGTTAGTGTTCATGGCGTGCTGTGTGTGTTGCCTACCCCTCAAGTGAACACAGCACCAACTTGGACGTTTTGTAGTCGTCATTTGGTGTCGTCCCCATACAACCTGTATATTTATTAACTGGAGAGCTGGGTAATCCTGTATGTGTACAGTATATTATATATAAAATCCAATTTTTATAGGAATAACAGTAGAATTTACCAACATTGATTGGAAGTTACTAACATTTGACATTATAGAAATATGGATTTTATTGATTTATTATAAATATTTCATTAAAAAAATTAAAAAATGACTTTTAATAATACCTCCTTATGGATTGCTTAGTGATTTGTCTTCACAATATTAACTATACGAACTTTAATGTAATACAAATTTAATATTTTCATTTACGCTCTATTGACAACATGAACTACAATAGTGCAGAGAGCTATAAGTTAAATGTATTATTTTTCCACGTTTATCTTATTAGAGCCAATTATTATAGGCCATAGATAAATTATTATTTTGTAAACCTTAAAAAAGGCAAATAAAATATTTGATTCAAATGAAAGTTATTTATTTTTTATACTACAGCGAGTGAACACTATTAGCATTGGGTATTGGCGTCATCAAAATAAACAATACTCTCTACCAAGTCGCCATATTGAATTCTTAACTATGCCAATCTTTTTAAAAGATCCACTTTGGTATTTTAATTTAAATAAAATATATGTTTTTAAATCATCAAAAATGTTATAAAATGGTTATTTTTATAAACAATATTTATTTTTTAAATATTATCTTCATTTTACATAAGTTGAAAGAGTAAAATATACCGCATGCTAGCCAACGAGATTAAAAGCGTGTTTGTATAATTTGTGCTGTATTGATTATTTTTAAAAAATCTGAGGAAAATTAACTGGTACATAATATAAGTTCATTTTTTAATGCCAGTGATTTGTTTAGTAAACTTTGTAACGATACTGATTGGGACCCCTCTCATATATTTAAAAAATCATGGATGAAGGTATTTTTCTTTAAAGTATGGTATGTAAAATATTCTTTCAGTACTTCATCCATGGAGAATCACGCGCTTTTCAGAAATCATTTCAAAGGATTGCATCATTAAAACTTTTATTTTATTTTAAAAATAAATTCCGTAGTATTTAACAAAAAAATCGAGTGACGCTAGCTCCTTCTACCCAATAGGAAGCTAGCCTTCATAACACCTGTCGCCAGGACCTTTCTATTAGTTGGTTTTGACACTGGCCTCGAGAGGTCCAAAGAGCAAGAGGTAGGTCATATATAAGCTGCGTGTGCGTATGAATACACACAGTGCTGGTAGCATAAATATAGCAGTAGCAGTAATCCACAGTGCCACTAACTGAAATCTGTAGTTCAACTAAACTGCATCACATAAAATTATATCTTCAGTGCCGAAGATGAAATCAATTTAATAAATCGTCTGTAATATTAAAGGTCTTATTTATTAAATTAAAATATCATATTGAAAAACCGTATAATAATTGGCACTCGATCACGGGGCTATAAATACCAATTATATTATAATAATTCCGTCCCGCTTTAATCAGTGCTCGATCACGGGGCAGTTATCAGCTGATTAAACGGTATAACTTCAATCGGCGCCCATCGTCGACCCGTAACGTTTTAATCGACGCCCAACGTGAAGCGATTAATACGTAAAGTGTAGGTCCTATTTGGCACTGGCTACTTTGTATACATCTTTTTTGAACTTCTTTTTTCGTGTGTACGATTAATTACAAAGTGTTTGTGTATATGGTATATATTTATGATATATTTAATTTTCAAGTTTATGTTAATATATTTTCTACATTTCATATTGCGTGTGTATCAAGAAAAGAAGTAGGTCTAGCCTATTTTACCTTAAGATTGTTTTATTACCCTATTGATTAGGCTTAGGTCTGGAAAATTGATGTTAATATATTATTAATACAAAACATAATAAGATGAAATTGTTTTCAATAGGAGAGGTTTATAAGTTTAGATATTTTTAAATTAACATAACTTACAGTATTTTAATAGTGTTTTAACTTTGTATTAAAACATTTTAAAGATAATATCTTTAGTTAAGAAGTTAGGTTGCACTTTTCAAACCCCAACCACCAAGATCAAAGATTAGAAGAGCCTAGTGGTTCCAATTTATCTTCTGAACTACCACTCAAGTGCGATGTTCCAAAGTTATCAGCTGAATTGCTCCAAATCCACGAGAGTAGTGTTAGATGGTGAGTAGGTCTATTTTGTAGTTTTTACATAACTAGCTATAACTTTGCAATGAGTGTTTTGTCCATGGCTAGTAGTTCTAACCATTTATAGTTCATAACAGGGTGAAATGTGTTTCAACATAGCCTGGTTTTATTCGTAGTTACATAGTTTGTCAAGTAGTTACAAGGCTACAGGAGTGGTACGTAATGTGCACATACCTACCTCAGATAAACTGTGATTATAACTCAAACAGCTCTAGCCCAATTAATCACACAAAACTGTTGGATAGTGTGTCTGTGGTATTCAGACTATTTTCCGACATCGTCTGTTTGTATACTAAACTCGAGCCTTCAGAATATATGTTAACAGGGGTTGGTGCACAAAAATCCCTACATATAGGTCACATCTTTATATATAAAATAGTAAATAATAAATTATCTAATACCATCATGCTGGTCACAAGAATACGAAGACCCTAATGACACTAAAATCATTATTATAGACTATAATTTATAGCTAACAATTGAATCAAAACTAGGCATAACTAAGTCCTATGTTGTTGATGATTGATAGGTTAAGTTCTGCTAGTTTTAAATACTTTAAAATAATTTTAAAAATAACTATTGCATATATTAATACTTTACAATCATAATACTTACGAGTAACTTAACCTTACCTTTAATTCGTAGGCTAATAATCAATTAAACATTATAATGCTGCTAGGGAAAAAATGTCATAGTATATTAAAATTTAAAGGTAGAAACATATTTTTGTAAATAGGCCTAAAATTTTAGCCAGTTGTTTGAATGTTTAAAAAATAAAAGTTTTCAAATAGGCCTAGACCTAACAAATTTTTTTATGCCTTTAATATTCATTTATTGATCTTCTTTGGGTTTTTTTACTGGTATGAGTGAGCGAAAAATTAGTTAGTTGTTGTCTTCTTTAAAATAAAAGTATTTTGTATATATATGTATTGGGTTTGGTGTATGTACCATCCTACCGTAACATCTTTTATTCTACAAATTATTTCAAAGGTTAATTTTATCTGTAGACATACTTGATGAAGTAAGCTCTTGGTTGACTATTGATTTCAGTTACAGTGAAAGGAACATTGATGAAGTTGAGACTCCTGGTAAGAAGAGAATCAGAAAACCAATTCCTGGCGTTTCAGCTAAAGTAGTATATGAGTTTAGAAGAGATTCTATACATCAAGTTATCTATAGAATGTATAATCAAGGTTAGTTTCAGTGATCATTTACAAAACTCTTACTTGGATCTTGATCTCCCTTTTGCCTTTATCTACAGATATAAGCTCGTGTTCTTATTTTGAATGTTTGGTCCTCAACAGCAATATAAATATAAATTGTACTATACAAACTATTGAACATGTTTGCATTAGCTGTAATTTGTAAAATATCTTTTATCGAAGAACAAAATATCCAATTAAAATCTTTTTATTGATAATTCTCAGGAAACATGTGTCATTGCCATCAGAGACAGTGACAGTATTTTGTGTATAGGTAAAATTCTCGTTGAGCACATGTATTGGAAGTGTTAAATATGTGTGCATAGGTCCAATTCTTGTATAAATTGTCGCCCTTAACTAACATTCTTACACCTCTACACCTTGCTTCACATGATTTGATCCTCTAAGAGGGTGACATGCTAATGAGTAACCTTGATACGCCATAGGATCCTTGCACAGATAGTAATTTGCAATCACCCACAGTTACTTCCTTATCAACTGCTTGTTATGTTATGACTTATGAGTGATGCCAGTATGTGTGGATACATGTACATTTTATAGATGGAGTAAGCATGTGCGAGTGGCAGACACCCACCTTTAATAATCAACCTAGGTGACGATGATGGTGAAGATGAGTCCAACTCCAGTGATGATGCGGAAGAAGTTCTGGCTACACCTCTAGACAAGACCAGGGCTGATAGTAGCTAACTCCTAAATTTGCTAACGTGTTTTTATGGACATTAAATTATTCTAAAAATACTATTGATTTCAGTTACAGTGAAAGGAACATTGATGAAGTTGAGACTCCTGGTAAGAAGAGAATCAGAAAACCAATTCCTGGCGTTTCAGCTAAAGTAGTATATGAGTTTAGAAGAGATTCTATACATCAAGTTATCTATAGAATGTATAATCAAGGTTAGTTTCAGTGATCATTTACAAAACTCTTACTTGGATCTTGATCTCCCTTTTGCCTTTATCTACAGATATAAGCTCGTGTTCTTATTTTGAATGTTTGGTCCTCAACAGCAATATAAATATAAATTGTACTATACAAACTATTGAACATGTTTGCATTAGCTGTAATTTGTAAAATATCTTTTATCGAAGAACAAAATATCCAATTAAAATCTTTTTATTGATAATTCTCAGGAAACATGTGTCATTGCCATCAGAGACAGTGACAGTATTTTGTGTATAGGTAAAATTCTCGTTGAGCACATGTATTGGAAGTGTTAAATATGTGTGCATAGGTCCAATTCTTGTATAAATTGTCGCCCTTAACTAACATTCTTACACCTCTACACCTTGCTTCACATGATTTGATCCTCTAAGAGGGTGACATGCTAATGAGTAACCTTGATACGCCATAGGATCCTTGCACAGATAGTAATTTGCAATCACCCACAGTTACTTCCTTATCAACTGCTTGTTATGTTATGACTTATGAGTGATGCCAGTATGTGTGGATACATGTACATTTTATAGATGGAGTAAGCATGTGCGAGTGGCAGACACCCACCTTTAATAATCAACCTAGGTGACGATGATGGTGAAGATGAGTCCAACTCCAGTGATGATGCGGAAGAAGTTCTGGCTACACCTCTAGACAAGACCAGGGCTGATAGTAGCTAACTCCTAAATTTGCTAACGTGTTTTTATGGACATTAAATTATTCTAAAAATTATTACCTCATCAAAACATTAAATCAAGTTAGGCGCTTACACATCCAACATATTATACTGTCTAACCATTAATAATACACATATGACATAGTGAATAGTCCAATCTGTGTTTTACTCTCTACTGCTGAGGAAGGAGACTGGAGTACCCCAACAATTACATAATTATATGTTTTAGTGTGTTTTAATTGTGAACTTTGAGGCCTACAGCTTCCTGGTAAGTGTGTAGGCCTTGTCCTATCCTCCTTTCAATGTTTTATTTTATAAACATATGAAAAAAAGTAAAAAAATGCATTTTTTTAAAATATTTTATTTTAATTAAAAGAAATTAAAATGATCATTTATTTTTATTATAATACATTCTTCTGGTTTTCTTGGTTTCAAAACTTTGCTTATCAAAAGTGACAGATGATAAACATATGGTCTTTCAAATAATATGTTTTGGCGTAGGGATACATTCTAGAAATCTAGTAACTCTTCCAGAAATTTTCTACTTTTCGTCCTACCAAAGTCAGACTATAGCTCAGCGACATTTCCCATGTATGTCCTTTTATGACGTCATGTTGGGGGTAGGGGGGAAGAATTGGGACTAAAGGTCCAGATTTATTTCAATTTGTTTGACAGAAACCTTTTCAATGCAAATTAAATATTACCTTCAGTAGAAAGGTTTATTTTAATTTTCTACACAGGGTAATATAAACTGATTGCTATAAAATGCCTAACTAGGCCAGGACTTTTAAAAAGGTTTCTGGTCAAATTTAGGATTTTCACGACAAACCGTCAAAGAGGGTTGACATTAATGCATGTGTAAGATTAAATTTAATGTATCTTCTTAAGCAAAAAGGTGTTTTTTGTCACAACAACTTCAAAAATAGGGGTTCCTTTCCATCTCCCACCTTAATCCTTTGTATTCAGATGTTTAGTCTTGGCTTAATTCAGTTGGTAGGTCGGGCTCCAATTCAGTGGGGTGTATGTATTGGGAAAAGGTTTATTATTACTTATTTCTGTAATACTTATATGCTAATGTAAGATTCGTCTAATCTGGTTTGCCAGCAACAAGTTGGGGTTCGAATTCTGGTGTGATGTCCAGGTAAGAAGTCGAATTAAATATTTGAACTTCCTGAACACCTCTGATATTTATTATTATTTATTTTACTTTTATATTACATAATGATATTTATTTAGAAGGGTTTATATTCTAGTGTTAGGGCTTATATTTACTGCCCTCGGGAAAGTATTGTAATATTGTAAGGTATTGTAATAGTGAACCATCTCAACCACGAGATTATTATGAGTTTTAACACAAAGAGGTGGGTTTTACAATTATGTTTGTCTGTTTCTTTGTTTGATGAATTTCACTCAAACTTGATATTTATATGCCATAGGTCATACCTTGGGGCGAAATAAGGATATTACGTCTAGTTATAAAATTAAGGGTAGTTTACTGATGACAAATTTTTGAAAATTGTGTTCCAAACTTTAATAGACTCAATGAGAAAGTACGCATGATTGTGTAGTATCATTTATTTCAAAAACCTTTTAAATGTTTGTGAAAAACAAACAAAAGAAAGTTTTAATATTCTCTCGGGGTCGGGCTGTATGACTTAAGCAATTCTTTTCCTCACCCGATGGTCCGCTGGAAAGTGCAATCAGGGAACATTTTACTCCGTTCAGAATGGTAGTGATCTAACCGGGAACGTCCCTCCCCTCCCCTTTCTGTTCAATTATGATAATGGCAGGCTACCCCTACCCCCTTCTCTCTCCAATCCACACAAACTGGAGATGTTACCCTGAATCCGCGCTTAAGGCCGCGGCTATTTTCAGAGATAAATGCAGTGGCTTACAAACTACAACCATTTGAATAATTTCCCTGGGGAATAGGTTATAAGCACGACGGTAAGCGTTTGCAGCAAATTATGATAAATATTTCTATTTATGGTAGAAAGTCCGTAAAATAGTGGGGTAAGTGAGGGTTGGGGGCAATGTAGAAATCAAGGGGGGCCAATCAGAGCCCCTGCACCTCTCTGCCCCCTTCAAGACCTCATTTAATAATTATATAGAGCAATAAATGTGTATATAATGTTCAGGATACAGTTAAGACCAAATTTATGACTTAATAAACAAAATATATTATGATATATGCATTAAAAGTTCACGTGAAATTTTAGATTGAAAATAAAAATTTCAGAAATAAAATTTTCTATTAACTGTATTTTCCCTCACACCACAAAATAAACTGTTTGTGCCACTGGATGGAAGTAAATAATGGAGAATGCGTCCAAAGATCAGACAAAATGATGCCCTGATTCCAATAAAAACCGTTTACAAACTAAATATGTACACTCCATCGCTTTTGTAAGGTAGCAACTTATTGGCTCAGCCAGCGAGGTATGCTATCCCTCCACACATGACTGCAGAATAGTTCACCTAGCTATGCCCTAGGCCGAATTTAGAGAAAGAACTTAAGTCCTTAAATTATTCCTTAACTGTTGGGAAGGAGTGATGGGAGAAGAGCTCTGTCTTTTGCAATCACCAAATGGTTTGATCTACTAAATTATTTTTACTTTTTTGTTCCCTTCATAATAAAATCAATTATTCGTTACATAATTAGTTAATTAATTATGTTTGGTCTCATTAATATATAATTTTTCTTTTTTTAACGGTTAAATATTTAACCATGCCACACATTATTTTGGCAGCAGTGCACACATCTAGTGCAACTAACAAATTAAATCTAAAAGATTTTTACTTTATTTTTAAGACGCCGAGTTAAAAATCTTATATAATTTAAGGGTACCAATCGTGATTTAAAATATTTTATATTATATCCTGGTGCCCCCCAAAAAAATTGATCAAATCTTATCCATTTGACATATTTAGTTGTAAAAGGAAATTTATTTGTTTCTTCAAAGTTGTAATGACTGTATATATAACTTTTGGTACCATCGTTTGATTCCATACTTTATTTATTGTTACCAAAACGGTCACAATATAACTATTAATAAAAGTTTTGATAAACACTTTGATTGATAACATTGTTGTTTATTAAGATATACTTCGATTATAATTTACTAATAAATTAAATGTATAATGTTGAAACACTACTTTTTTTTAGACATAAAATAGCTGTGATAATATTTCGGTTGTCTATAGCTCCGTGGTCGAGCGCCTATCATCATGTTACACTATTGAATTAATCGCCCCACTTTGGGCGTCAATTGTAACACTACGGATTAATTCCAGGTAATATAATGCTGTGATAATGTTTAGGTTGTCTATAGCTCCGTGGTCGAGCGCCTATCATCACTGTGTGGAATAGATACCGTTTAACTAGCTGTTAATTGCTCCGTGGTCGAACACTAATTAAATCGGTATATTTAATTAGATGAAAGAAAGAGAACTATTGATGGCTGTTTATTCACACACGGTTTATTCAAATGACATCTGTGAATTACTTATACATACTCCAATTAAATGCTTTATATCAATGCACACTTGTGTTAATAACGTAAATTATTGTATTCTGTGTTAGACTGCGACTGCGAGAGCCAGTGCTAGTGCATTTGTGGGTTCCTGACTGCGTTGCTTGTGCGTGGGTAATTGTTGGTGGGTGACTTTGTAACGAGCTACAAGTTAATGTTATATCAAATGGGCCGACACTCACCCGCCACCCGTGATGAACTCCAACACAAGAGCACGAGCTCTAACCTCCAACTCTCCAACTGGCACAACTGACTGAACCGAGCTTTCCACCGACCGACTGCTCGGGGCTCGATCCGCGGCCGGCCGGAAATGAATGAGATTCCACGCAGCCAGACGAAGTTATCACTTCCGCCGCTAGGACCATCTGGAATAATCTACCTGTTGCCAGATCCATCCTCTAATGTTATGTTTGTCCTATCGACTTACCCCCTTCCCTTGCCCCTTCTCTCTGGGGGTACAATAATGAGTATATATTGGGACGTAGGTTTTCAATGGTCACTTATTATACCACTGATTGACCTAGGTGAGAACGGTGATTAGGGGCCGTGATTTATTTAATGTTCAAAATTCCATTTTCAGCGTAAGGGGGGATATCTTGTCTAAATTATTGTTTGGGACTTATAAGTATTTAAACTTAGAACTATGAAACGTTTCGCGCAGGTCATTGCGAATGCGCTTGCTTTCTCTCTCCTAATACGAGGTTTAATTCATTCTAACTGTACAATTTCATTTTGTTATATATACATAATGTATATTTAATTTTATGTATATATTTTCGGCCACACTTTGGCAAACTCTGCGTCTCAGGCTTACCACCCGTCCTTTCTTGTTATCGTTTGCATATTTAGTGTATATGGGGTTAGAGAGCACAGGGCACTTAGGTGTTAGGTATGAGGTTTGGCCTAACGTCTTATTCTTTCTATTATTTTGGTTCAAAGTTATGTTGATTTTTTTAGATCTAAAGGCGCGCATTTGTTTTTCTTAATATTGCCTAAATTTAGATGTATGTTAGGGGTTGCGATGTAGTATCGTTGTTTGCACTTAATGCTCAAACCGAAGGAACCATAGACTTCCATGATGACGATTAATATTGCTGTTGTACTGACAACCAGTTTATAACTATATGTTTCTTTCCTATTTTCAGATATTGTAATGTCAACTAATTCCTTTATCTCAGTAGAGTTATTTAAATCTTAAAGGATAAGCGC
This sequence comes from Timema douglasi, assembly GCA_901482245.1. Classification (NCBI taxonomy): domain Eukaryota; kingdom Metazoa; phylum Arthropoda; class Insecta; order Phasmatodea; family Timematidae; genus Timema; species Timema douglasi. The sequence goes on from CABEEJ010003266.1 coordinate 46,374, forward strand.
TTCACGCCATATTGTTGTATTTTGTTCTAATTATGTATTTACCTTATCTTTTGTCCTAAATAAAATAAACAAACTTTGTTATTGACTGTTAAACTTCTTAGCTGATTTTCCCATCACTCTTCCTAAAAAATTTAATTATTACAAGAGGTTTACAACTTGCTTGTGCCTTAAACATACGCACAAGCGGCTTATATATGACTTACCACTTGCCTCTTGGTCCCTTCGTCAACAGTGTAAAAACTAACTAATATAAATAGTCCCGGCGAGGTGTTGTGAAGGCTAGCTTATTGGTATAGGGAATTGGCGTTCTTTGCCAAATACTGCGTTGTTCTTTTAACAGAAAAAGTTGTATAAAAATATATTTTAGTGTTGTGATCCTTTTCACATTATTTCTGAAAAGCGCGTGTTTCTTCATGGATGAATCATAAAAGGATACTCTACATATGTTACTTTAAAGAAAAATTACCTTCATCCATCATTACAATGTTAACTGTTGGTTTTGTTTTTGTCAAATCTGTTTTTTTTACTAAATCAATTCTGGAAATCCAAACCATAATACCGGTTATGTCAGCTGCAAGTATTAATATAATATCAGAGTGAGGAAGTTTAAATTAATGAAAAACAGGGAGAAATTTTGTTTTTGGTTTACGAGCTTAAAAACACTTTAAATGATATCCATGCTTATTTAAGACTTGGAATGTAAATATCTTTAAGTAAAAAGTATGGTAGTTCTGTACTGTTTTTAAGAATGTCTGTCTATTACAAAAGATACTCAGAACTTCATAACTGATGGCGGTGTATTTATTTATATTTATTAGGATGTCTGCTAAGGGAGTATCTAGCATACATACAGTCAGGGTTTGAGTCTCCGCCAAAGATACGGCCGGATTTATTTATATCTGTAATTTAGGATCTCTGGAACCAATTAACCGACTGTAGTGCAGTGTTTACTTTTATACTGGACCAATATCCGGGAGGTTTCTAGCATTATTAGTGTATAATCAGGTGTTTCGGTATGAGTCCCGGTGAAGGGCTAACCGATTGTTTGTATACATTTATGAGAGAAAATTTTTGTCCACGTGACTATCGATGCAGTAAAAAATCAATCATTTACGACATTTCCTAGAATATTTAGTTTACTTTGTAATTCTGTTTACTATAAGATATCAAATATTTAATTTTATTTTTATTTCGAGCAGATATCACACTGGTCTATAATTTATTATTTTGGGGCTTTCTTTTCTAAGTTCAATCACTAATGTTTTTACTACAATGGGATTATCAACAACTCTCAGATCCACCTCAGTGGCAAAGTTAGATAACTCGCTAGTTTTGTGTGGTGCTAGACTGGCAAAGACGGGGAGATTGAGGTTCGAATTTCGCGCAAGTGAACTGGGATTATATTTTTCCTAAATGGTTTTCCACTTTTCCTCCACGCCAATGCGGGTTAACTTCCTCTAAATTCAAATGTCCCAATTCCTAACCCTTTAGAATAGTTAGTACTTACGCGTATTGTTCGAACGGGTAGTAAGATGCACTGCTAAAATAAAAAAAAACTCAACAAGAATGTGTATGCAATTCCTTTAAATACTCTTTCCTTGTTATATTGATTTAAGATTGACCATATGAAGGTTATCTGAGAAACAGTAAAAATTTGCATGGCATTCAAACATATGAATAAATAGTTCGTTATTTTTGAAGGTCTGAGGTTAGCGTAAAATTGTTAAATGGCACTTGTCTAAAAAAAGGGTTGGATCACTTTATCAAGTAATGCACTAGTAAAATACTAACAGTTTCAAATGCAGTTAAATTTTATACATCTTCTAAACATTTATGTCTTGCAGTAAGCCAACAGTTATTTCTCTTTCCAAGTTAATCTCAAGAAGAAATAAATGATGTATTTTGTTTAGTCTGCGCTACAACTTAAATGTTAAAATATCATACTCCTCAAATAATTATTGGTTACCTTATATTATTATTATTAGTAGTAGTAGTAGTAGAAGTAGTAGTAGTAGTAGTAGTAGTAGTAGTAGTAGTAGTAGTAGTAGTAATAGTAATACAGTGTCTTACTGCCCTTTCGGTTTTTACTCACTCTTATATGTAATGGTAGGGTGATTGTGAGAAGAAATGGAGGACCTACAGTTTAACGTGGTTCGTGTGGAGGCCTGGCATTCCACACATTCACAAGTTTTAATTAATACACGTCTTGTCAGAGGTAAAAGTAGAGTTTGGAAAGCAAATAAATCTGTGCCGGGCACGCAGAATTCATGAGCAAAAGTACTGAGAGCAATATAGAAATATTTCAAAAAGTATTATTTGCATATAAATAAAATAATTTTTCTTGTAAAAAAGTATGTTTTTGCAAATTCCTAGTTTTATCCAGAATTTTTTCAACATTTGTAAAATCCCGCTTACGAGAATTTTTGTTTGTAAAAAATTATAATATATATATATTGTTATATTTAAATATTAATAATAATAATATATTTTGTAATAGACAGACATTCTTAAAAACAGTACAGAACTACAATGTCTGTTTACTTAAATATATATTTACATTCCAAGCCTTAATTAAGCATGGATATCATTTAAAGTGTTTTTAAACTCGTAAACCAAAAACAAAATTTCTCCCTATTCCTATTTTTCATTCATTTAAACTTCCCCACTCTGATATTATATTAATAATTGCAGATGACATAACCATTATTATGGTTTAGATTTCCAAAATTGATTTAGTAAAAAAACAGATTTAACAAAACAAAACCACAGTTAACATTATACATTTAATTTATTAGTAAATTATAATCAAAGTAAATCTTAGTGAACAACAATGTTATCAATCAAAGTGTTTTTCAAAACTTTTACTAATAGTTATATTGTGGCCGTTTTGGTAACATTAAATAAAGTATGGAATCGAACTATTGTACCACAAAGTTATATAGACAGTCATTATAACTTTGAAGAAGCAAATAAATTCCCTTTTATAACTGAAATATGTCCAATGGATAAGATTTTATTAAATATATTTTTTTTAATCCACCTGGAAAAAAAATTAAATCAGGATTGGGACTTTTAAATTATATAAGTTTTTTAACTCAACGTCTTAAAAATTAAGTAAAAATCCTTTATATTTAATTTGTTAGTTGCACTATATGTGTGGAATATAATAATTAATCATTAATAAATTCATAATTAGCTATTCACAGTAATAAAGATGATGAAAAGAAGGAAACTTGCTTTATGTTACACTGTAAAACCAATAAATGTGGGTAGCACTGCTTCAAAAATAATGTGTGGCGTGGTTAAATCTTTAACAGCTAAAAAAAGCCCATATATTAATGTGACCAAACATAATTAACTAACTAATTATGTAACGAATAATTGATTTTATTATGAAGGTAACAAAAAAGTAAAAATAATTTAGTAGATCAAACCATTTGGTGATTGCAAAAGACATAGCTCCTCCCCATCACTCCTTCCCAACAGTCAAGGAATAGTTTAAGGACTTAAGGCTTTCTCTAAATCCGGCCTAGGGCGTAGCTAGGCAAACTATTCTGCAGTCATGTGTGGTGGGATAGCATACCGCGTTGGCTGAGCCATTAAGTTGCTACCTTACAATCCCGACTAGGTGTACTGTGTTTGATTTAAATATCCTTTATTTATTTGAGATATTTAAAGTTCACTTTTTAAACACTTAAATTATAAAAATATATTAAACATAAACTATCTTAGCCTAAGACGAGGACCGGTGGACACGTGGTACAAGAATGTCAGTTAAATCTTGTATTGTTCGTCAGTGACTGGAATACTCGGGTTGAAACCTCTGCTGATTATAGTTTATTTTACTAAATGGATTCCCACTCTCCCTCCACGAAAATATGTTCATACTATCTGTAAGTTATAACTTACTCCTCCCTGCCCTCCCAGTGTAGTCATACCGACAGATTGGATGGGTGGTAGGAAAGACTACTAGCTTTTCTCGGCTAAACAAACAAGGGAAAGGTACGAACTAGAGTCGAACTAAAGTGCTGTAACAATCAGCTTTGCCATGACAGGCTCACAATTAGTAACTAACGACTGAAAGTAGTGTAGGGGAGGGGGTCTTACACCTCTGTGGGAGGTTGTCAGTCCCTGTTACACCTCTGTGGGAGGTTGTCAGTCCCTGTTACACCCCTGTCGCACGCAGCCATCAATCATTTCCTCTCTGAGTCAACGACCATATCCCTGCCGTGGTCGAGAGCACCAAGGTCATAGTCTAGAGTTTACAGTCTCTAAGGAACTAGTGTCGGTTGTCACTAACAGACTTGACGTGCACTTTCTAAACGTAGATAAATACCAGAAAATTTCAGGTGAATTATTCATCTGATGGTCGGGATTTCAAGGACGCCAGTAAATCAGGTTTATGCCTGTCCTTAAGGCTGGATAATCCAGCTCTAACATAATGTGATTCTTACGACAGAATAATTCGTGATCTCGTATGGTTTTTATGGTGTGTTGTGTGTGCTCTAATATTGTATTTCACATCAGACAACATTGGATCCAACGATTTAACAATTAGTGAGCTCACAAAAACCATTTGTAGACAAAGTTGTCCTGGTTTCTGTAGGTCTTGGTTCCCTCTTCTCTTATAAATGTCTGGAATAATTTGCAGATGTATACAACCAGAGCGTCGTATTAGAGCGGACAGACAATTAGCTATGTATTTAAGAGTTTTAGAATTAACATGTCACAGCGCATTCCCATCTCGAGACCATGTATGCTCGTGAAGAACACTACTGTCTATAATATTGCAACTTTATAAAACATATCAAGCCTTTAATAAAACATACATATTGTTGTTTACATTTGATGGATTACTTAGATATTTAAAAAAATGATTTAATAGATACCATGTAAAAATTAATAAAACCTATTGGAACGGCAAGAGGAGTTTGTTTTATTCTCCACCCGGTGTCACTGAACCAATCTAATGCGCTGGTCCATCAATACATTCTATTGGGGGAGTTTAGCGAGCTCGTTATAACACAGTCACGTCTTGCCACGTGTATGACAATCTTAGTCTGGCAGGGCTTTGGGAGGAGGACAACTGTACAAACTAAACATCTGTCTCATTACGGTCAACATTGATAACATGCAACTTTATTATAATATTGTTATTTTGTACATACTGGTAATATGTATATCAGAAGTGACGGCTGCAGAGCACATTGCATGACGTACGAGTACGTGAAAGTAGATCTAATAATTTTTATAGCCTTTAGATACGGCCCTTCCTATGAACATTGGGCTGTAGCTCCACTTCATGCTTCCATGCGCCAAGGCAAACAAAGTGTATATTTTGTCAGATGCTAGTTAAACCTTTAGACAACGCTGCATATTAATTTCTGTTTGATATATTTTCAAAAATCCAAGATAATAGTAATATCATCTTAACCTAGGACAACACCGCCAATCAACTGTTTATAAAGTGTCAGAGATGTTACAATGTTGAGTCGGCTGGGATGCAACTAGGTCGTCTTTAATCCATTCGGTCGGTATGCTTGACCCCCAATTAAATGTCAGAACTCAGGGATCTCGTCCAATCTAGCACAGATATGGGTGTTGACACTACAGGATGGGTGGCCATCTAGCGTGTGTGACACAATAGCTTGAGGTCGCTAGAGCAGTGATTTCCAACATTTGCGAGGTTTGAGAGAATCGTAGCCACCTTATAGCATACGAACGTTCATATCCTAGTGTTTAAATTATTATATTCACTGAATCTTACTACCGGTCCGGAATATACAGTACTCATTTAACTACACCCGTGGAGCAGGTGGACTTGAGAGGAAATGGAGAAATGGAGAAGGTGGAAACCGTCTAAGGAAAATCACCCCCAGTACCCCCGGTCGGAATGTAAATATTGACCTCATCTCCGACAAACGAAACGAGCTTGGCGTTAAGGTGGGGATGTAGGGGACGCGAGAACAGCTAAGTGTTTCAGCACTTTTTATAGCAAAATACAGAATAAATCAAATATTGTTCCAGTAGGAACAATTGTTGAATTTCTATCATTATCATGGCAACATTAGAGGACACACTTTTTGATTGAAGAGAAAAAGTTGTCCTTAAGTTCCAAGACAGCCTTGAGAGATATTCAACTGTTTCTACTGGAGAATATTTGAATTATTTTGGCCAGAAATATCTCATGTAGGTTACCCTACATCCCCATCTTAATCCCACGTGTTTGATTTAATTACTATAACTTGCTTATATAATTACTATAAGAACGCTACTGATATGTCTAAAAATATAATAATCTAAGCCAGCGGATATTTTATAAGTGATGATAGCAGCCCTACTTGCCCAAACACGAAACTACTACAACGAACTACTAGTGCTGATAATTTTAACCGCTTACATTTCGCACCTTCATATAAAACATTGCAATCACTTTGTAAATTAAATGTTTAATTATAACCTCAAAAAATATTGCGACCTCACCCAAAACATGCCACGACCCACAGGTTGGAAACCACGGTTATATAGGAAGGACACGGTAAGAAGGTCCTTATCACTGTCTCCTCATTGCACAGACAAACTGTCCGAGACCTAGCCCACTCGGGTTTATTAATGTCCTTTACAAAACACCAAAAAGATCAAAGAACTGTTTGGTTTGTTTGGTTGAAGCAACATGAAACATTTCTTCCAAACTGAGCCTACATTGATGGGTGGATGAATTAATAGTGTTGTGCAAATAACAACCATTTTCAATAAAATAGCTTCAAATAATTTTAAAATCTTGACAGTAATACTTAGGACCTAGAAATATGTTATTTTTAAATGTGATTTGTCTAAAACTAATTTAATTATTTATTAAAATTTAGTTAATATTAAATACCAAATGTTTTTCCTTGGCACCTATTTTAATGTTTATCTTAATGGGTTATTATCCGCATAGCTATAATTTAATTTGTTATTAAATTTTTAATTAATAGCCAGTGTGTATTTTTCCTTTAGTGAATTTAAACATGCTATCCTAGAATATATAATTGAATTAATTACTAAACTAATATTCAATACTAAGTTTTGTTCCTTACAAAATCAGTAATGTTGATCTAAATATCGATTCCTGTGTCCAGGTGTCATTTTTCAATTTTCAGAATATGATATCTAGATGAAGTAATCCTCACTAAAAATCATAAATAATAGCTTTGACTATTTGATTAATAAATATTATTTGTTTAAGATGTAAACACACTAATAAAAGTTTTACTTTATTTGAGCTCTCGTCTCTACATTTTATTAATCTAACAGACACTAATTGGACCTACCCGCTTAGTTTTATTGCTGACGCAGGTAGAAGGCAGGCTAACGCAGGTGAACGACGCTCGTGTTGAGAAGACTAGTTTCAATTCTTGAGATGTCAATTCATCGTTAAAAACAACCAAAAAACACACAAACCCCACGCTAAACGGCAACGCTCAAATATTAGCGACGTTTCTAAAACCCGACTCGTCAACGGGGTCCCAAAGTCTCGACGGGCGTCCTTCCTGCTTCGGTACTAGCTTGTGACGTGTCAGACAGGACGCTGCCCACTGGTAACGATGCCTTTATACCAGCTGGAGGCAGAAGGAAGACCACCATTCCCGACGCCCTATGAGGGGTCTCCGGACCGGTGCGGCGCGCGACGCATGGCATAAGGGGGGTAGGGACGCGTCCCTGTGTGCGTGCGTGGGATGCTGGGAGCCCCCTCCTCCCTTTCCTCCCCCTCTCCAATTCTTACTTGGAACATTTTGGAAACGCAGGACATTGCGCTCGAGTCATTAGAACCTGGGACCTCCCACGCCTTCTCTTTAATTCTCCGGTCAGTTCATGCCACGATAGAGAGCGCTAAAGTGACACAAACCAACCACATCCGAGGTCTCTTCAAATAATTACCTTCGAGATCCGGTTGTGAACTTCGGTCAGTTCTGTTGTCAGTAGGTCTCACGTACTAGTGACACGATTGCTATCTTTGTATGAAAGAAATTCATCAGAGGAGGATCGAACTGTGTACGGATCTGGAAGTGCATCATTCAGCGTTCCTGCCCATGGCGTAGTCTTACCCCTCATCCGGATCACGCGCGTTGTAACTATACTAACGGGGTAGCAATTAGGAAAGGTCAATTTTAGAGTCAATATAACCGCATTTTCATGAAGGGTGCGTGGGGAGCCGTTTTGGGAAAACCAACATCAGTATAATTGACTGGGAGTCAAACCTTGACCTCCCCGGTAGTCTTTAATCCTGTTAATTGTGAGACTGGCGCCCTATACTGTATCCTATAATCAATTCAGGAAACACTGGTATTAAAATCACGTTAAGAAAGAGGCTTTGGGTTCGACTCCAATGTCTGGTTTATTTTTTACACAAGATTGTAGATACTTTGAAAACGTGTTTATAAGAACACCGACAAGTTCTCAAAAACATGTTGTTTATATTATTATTGTTATTAATGTCTGCAACAGCTATTTTACATGTTAAGCTATTCACAGTAAGTGTGACTACCATTTAAAATCCCTTAGAACACGTAACAAGACAGTAACTAAAGAGTTCAGTTGTAAGTTGTGTACATATAACAAATAGCAGAGCGTGGTAGTTACAGTAACTAAACAGTTCAGTTGTAGGTTGTGTACATATAACAAATAGCAGATCGTGGTAGTTGCAGTAACTAAACAGTTCAGTTGTAAGTTGTGTACATATAACAAATAGCAGATCGTGGTAGTTACAGTAACTAAACAGTTCAGTTGTAGGTTGTGTACATATAACAAATAGCAGATCGTGGTAGTTGCAGTAACTAAACAGTTCAGTTGTAGGTTGTGTATATATAACAAATATCAGATCGTGGTAGTTGCAGTAACTAAACAGTTCAGTTGTAGGTTGTGTACATATAACAAATAGCAGATCGTGGTAGTTGCAGTAACTAAACAGTTCAGTTGTAGGTTGTGTATATATAACAAATATCAGATCGTGGTAGTTGCAGTAACTAAACAGTTCAGTTGTAAGTTGTGTATATATAACAAATAGCAGAGCGTGGTAGTTGCAGTAACTAAACAGTTCAGTTGTAAGTTGTGTATATATAACAAATAGCAGAGCGTGGTAGTTGCAGTAACTAAACAGTTCAGTTGTAAGTTGTGTACATATAACAAATAGCAGATCGTGGTAGTTGCAGTAACTAAACAGTTCAGTTGTAGGTTGTGTACATATAACAAATATCAGATCGTGGTAGTTGCAGTAACTAAACAGTTCAGTTGTAGGTTGTGTACATATAACAAATATCAGATCGTGGTAGTTGCAGTAACTAAACAGTTCAGTTGTAGGTTGTGTACATATAACAAATATCAGATCGTGGTAGTTGCAGTAACTAAACAGTTCAGTTGTAGGTTGTGTACATATAACAAATATCAGATCGTGGTAGTTGCAGTAACTAAACAGTTCAGTTGTAGGTTGTGTACATATAACAAATATCAGATCGTGGTAGTTGCAGTAACTAAACAGTTCAGTTGTAGGTTGTGTACATATAACAAATAGCAGATCGTGGTAGTTGCAGTAACTAAACAGTTCAGTTGTAGGTTGTGTACATATAACAAATATCAGATCGTGGTAGTTGCAGTAACTAAACAGTTCAGTTGTAGGTTGTGTACATATAACAAATAGCAGATCGTGGTAGTTGCAGTAACTAAACAGTTCAGTTGTAAGTTGTGTACATATAACAAATAGCAGAGCGTGGTAGTTACAGTAACTAAACAATTCAGTTGTAGGTTGTGTACATATAACAAATAGCAGAGCGTGGTAGTTACAGTAACTAAACAATTCAGTTGTAGGTTGTGTATATATAACAAATAGCAGAGCGTGGTAGTTACAGTAACTACCGTAACCCTATGACTTCTTTGGTGCTGACAGTTATGAAAAGTTACCAGACCAAATTATGTCGTCGTCTTCTTCATCGTCTTCAGCCAGGTTAATGATGATAGGTGGGTGGGCCTCACTTGCATCAATTCTTATTTCCCATTCCCAAAATTATTTAATAAGTTTCTCGCAATGATCAATTTAATAAACACAAATCAATATCCTAGAAAATATGTGTAGGCCTATAAAATAAAAAAATACACTATAGGGCCTATCGACAAATCATAAACTATCCTAATTTAAAAAATCTATTTCATATTCACTACTCTTAAACAGTCATAAAGGCTCTAATAAAACTACAATAACTTGTAGCTTGAAATCTTAGCCTGGTATTTATTTAATCAACACTGGAGAAAGACTCGCTAGTATTTTTATTACGCTTCACAGATTTTGTTGGAATACTGTAAAAATCTTAAAACTCGAGGTTTAGCCTATTGGGAAACACAACACAATCTCGGGGTTAAAAGATATATTTTATAATCTTGATAAACAGACTTGAATTTTCGAATAATGTATATTGATCACTGAGAAATACTCGCTATTTTTTTGATCACACATATCAATGTTATATTCAATAAATAATTATTGTAATATCACTAAAAAAAAACTTTATTTTCCAAAGATAGCACGCTCACACACCAAACTAACATTCACAAAAGAAAATGAATTTACTAGACTTATTTTCTTAAATTTTATTATGGAAAATACAATTCTACTGTAATTCTCAGGGAAGCATTATTAAAAGTGATTTATAATCTTTCTTAGTGATAATAATAGTAATACTTAGCAAATAATAATTATTTTCAAATATGTTGACAAAAGTGACTATCAGACAATTTTGGCATTTCTGATAGCTGTCATGTAAAACCAAAGAATTGGTAAGTTCTGTAGCAGTGCTAGGGAAGAACGTATTCCATTACTGGACAACTTTTCACCTGGCGTACTCGAATGTAAACAATTGGTTCAACTTATTTTTATCATCGCGTCTTACTACCCGTCCGGGATGTATGTGTATTTACTAATTGCGCTAGTAGTTTAAGGAATAATGAGGATTGTTAGGGGAAGTGTACTCGCATTTGCCTGGGAGTATAGCGGAAAACAATTCTTGAAAAACCACCCTCAATACACCCATCTGGGATTCGAACCTCGATTTCCCCGTTATCAGCAGTTTAGTCTACTGCGAGAGAAGAGCCATAGACCATGCGACCATTGAAGCGGGTTGCAATATTACCCTGATAGCCTGTCTTTCCGTCATTCAAGACTGTGAGACTAATTTTATATCCTCATTGGTTTAGTATTGATGTTGTTTTATGGATTTATTACTACTACTTTGTAATTAGTACCGTAGAATAAATTTAAATACTTGGCAAAACCAGTCTGTTGCCTTTTTTAATGTCAAAAATTACATTTTCAAAGAAAAATCCTTCTTCTGGTTCTTTAATAGGGACGAATTTAAATATGATTTTATTCTGTTAATAGACGAAGTGAATGAAAAAGTATTAGGAACCTGTGGAGTGTAACCTTACTCGCACTGGTCAGAGCAACTGCACAGGGGGAACTTTTTATACGTTTTTTGACTATAAGATCAAGTTCAATCTATTCCAAATTGTATTTGAATGTAAAACTCACTCTTCTCTTTCAGTAAATATAAACTTTTCTGTAGGCTGGGACTGAAATCTCCATAGTTGAATTCATTTTGACGCAGGAAACTGGACCATGTCACAAGAGTGCGATGTTATGGATGCGCAATTCACAATGTCAATATCTTTTAGACATTAAACTTGATCTGATTTGTTTACAAAAAATATCATTTTGAGGCAACTAAATGAATAAACGTGAACATGAACTAAGGGAATTCCCCCAGCGTTTATTAGATGGCCTTGAACTGATGACGTTCATCTTATTTTAGGAAAACTTTTATTTGGGAATAGTCCACATTTCGAACTAGTTGACTGTTTCTAACAACCACCGGTAATATGCAGCAATAATTCTCACAATTATAACAAGTGCAAAAGTTAAACACACCCATGACATGTATTTTTATTTTAAAACAAATCACAAATCCTTAATTAAAATAAAACAGTGAAATAAAAGGATAAATCTGCGCGCACGTTATTTTCAATTCAAAGATTCTGGTCAAGAGTTTAATTTTTGTTGAAAAATTTAAGATAAATTTTTTTTTTTTTACAAAAGTCTGTAAAATCAATGTCCATTGGGTTTGTGAAAGAAAGCCGGTAAGGTCACGTGGTTAAAACGTGGCCACATTCTGAGTGTTATTTTTAAATCCAACACCAGGGGAATCGCCATCATTTGAGTATAAGGGGGGCACAAGGGTTATCCCCTTTCTTCAAGGGCCCCACGATTTCGTCGGCCAGTTTGTAGAGCTCAACCACCGTCTGTAACATCATCATCATCATCATTATCATTTAGGTACAAGGGCGCTTTGGTATCAAAGCAAGCATTTGCATCATTAACGCACACAAAACCACGTTTGAAAAATAAAAAAATAAATATATATATCCGAAACAAAATTTGTTGTTTTTAGTTCTTAGCACAATATATAAAAATCTATCTTTCTAACTTTGTATAAAATAACAACCCATGACTTAAAAATTAATGTAACCTAAGACATTTCGCCTAATAATGGTGTAAATATCACTCAGAAATTTAATAATTGATTAAGAATAGGAATCGTTTACAAATATCAATTATGTTCATCAATACCCGGCCTGGAGCCAAACCAGGTATCTCTGGACTTGTGCTCGGTGATACGATAGAAATAGTGACGATTATATATAGAATATATTACGTGATGCTGACTTAACTGCATGTTGATACGGCTATGTAATCACCTTGTTGATCCAGCTTTGTACTCATCTTGTTGATTTATCTCTGTACTCACTTTGTTGATCCAGCTATATACTCCCCACATTGATCCAGCTCTGTGCTCACCTTGTTTATCCATATTTGTATTCACCTCGTTGATCCAGCTTTGTACTCATCTTGTTGATCTAGCTTTATAATCACCTTGTTGATCTAGCTTTGTACTCACCTCGTTGATCCAGCTTTGTACTAATCTTGTTGATCTATCTCTGTACTCACTTTGTTGATCCAACTTTGTACTAATCTTGTTGATCTATCTCTGTACTCACTTTGTTGATCCAACTATGTACTCCCCATATTGATCTAGCTCTGTGCTCACCTTGTTTATCCAGATTTGTACTCACCTCGTTGATCCAACTTTGTACTAATCTTGTTGATCCATCTCTGTACTCACTTTGTTGATCCAACTTTGTACTAATCTTGTTGATCTATCTATGTACTCACTTTGTTGATCCAACTATGTACTCCCCATATTGATCCAGCTCTGTGCTCACCTTGTTTATCCAGATCTGTACTCACCTCGTTGATCCAGGTCTGTACTCACCTTGTCGATACAGCTCTGTACTCACCTCGTTGATCCAGGTCTGTACTCCCCTTGTCGATACAGCTCTGTATTCACCTTGTTGATCCAGGTCTGTACTCACCTTGTCGATACAGCTCTGTACTCACCTCGTTGATCCAGGTCTGTACTCACCTTGTCGATACAGCTCTATACTCATCTTGTTTATCTGCACTCACCTCCACGTTTCGAAGCTGCTTGATAAGTGGACTCTCGTACTTGAGCTTCTCGTACTGCTCTGGGGTGAGCATGTACTTCCTCTCCGGGTCCTCCACTTCCTCCAACTGATCTTCTAGAGAGAGATCTCCCTCCGCCACCCTCTCCTGCATGATAATTGCCCCCTCTCTCTCCTCGTCCTGAGAGAGTGTGGCGAGGGAGGGGTAGAAGTTGGGACTGGTCAGTACCGTCCTCCTCTGAAAGACAAGACAAACCAGGATGCTGTAGCAGTACTGGAACTCTGCCTAGGGGGGGCCTAGCAAAGAATATCAGGGACTATCGGGGACTAGTGGGGACTAGTGCTGCCTACTGAGGCCTAACAATGCTTAATGGAGTCCGGGTTCTACTTTTTTAGACGTATCACTGTCGACATAAGCTGGAAATGTGTATAAAATAAAACATGCAAATACTTGTGGTTATTAAAATGAATACATTTATATTATTTAAATACCCCAATACTATAAGCTGTGAACATCATAAAAACTATTTGCCTTTGGTGTCTGGGGGGCTTTACAACCACCCCTGCACCCCCTCCATCACAAAATGTATTATTCACAGATATTTGGAAGACTAATTACTTTAGGACCTCACCACTGGAAACCAACTTATGAACTGACAGGTTCGACGCCCGGTCTTTCAGTAGGAGTCATACACCCTAACCAAACTTATATTTTATGCTATTTGAAGAATTATCGTGTACTTTATAAGCAAATATATCTTAAAAGTTTTGAATAATTTTTATAAAATCTTCAGAGATCGAACTAGGAGCCCCTGGGTAGTCTTGCAACCAGTGTCGCTTTGAGTACTGAGTGGTGTGGTGGTTAGGGATTTGAGTGAGTGACCTTGATATTCCGCTCCTCCGCTATCTTCTTAGTGATCTGTGAGATGAGCAGGACTGGGTGGTCAGCGAGCTCCTTGGGTGCCTCTTCCATCGGGATCTTTCCTTGGAGGATTAGTCTCTTCTCCCTCTCGACCTCCTCCGCCTGCAACACAACACATGCATGGTAGCTTGAGAGTGGATATAGAGATCCTGAACTGTTGTCGTCTCATCTTCTTTCTCGAAATATTAAACTAAAGAATTTAAAACATTATTCTAATCATAGTTTTTTTACGGATGTAAATCGTGGTTTCTCACTTTGTACTAATAGAATAGAGTTTTTGAGAGCAAACTATTTTTAACAATGATTTAGGCCTGAGAGGGATAAACAAACAAGATAATGGAGAGAGTTACTTAATGAAGAACTTCATGGTTTGTATGTCTTCCCAAACATAATAAGGATGATAAAGGGGCACAGTATGAGGTGGGGTGGGTCATGTGACACATATGGGTGATGTTGACAAGCGTGTGCAAAAAAATTTAGTTGGGAAACCTGAAGATACAAGAGCCGTTGGTAGACCGAAGACGTTGATGAGAGGATAATGTGAGAATGTATTTGAAGGAGAATGTGTGTCAGGACAGGATTGAATGATGATCTTACGTTCTGATGGCCTCGAAGCTTCTCTATGAACAAACCCAAGAGTACACATTTCTAAATTATGAGTTACTTTACGTTTCGCAACTAAGTAGATTATTACTCTTGTATGGGATTATAAACAACACCATTTCATAATTATACATCCAAAGCTCAAGTCCAAAATGAGTTACGTTACCATACAACTAGTTTAAAAGGTCATCTTGACCCAAATTTTGTTTTCTTCTATTTCACATCCATTCCATTCCGTGTAATGTACGTGTAAAACTTTTGTCTTACATAAGAATTGCATCGGGATTTAAAAAGTTGACTTTATTTAAAAATAGCTAGTCTACGTGAAATAACGTATCTAAGTTATGACTCCAGAACTAACTTGCAGTAGTAATATTTCCTAAGTTTTTATCTATATTTTTTAGTCTTTCTACATTTTATTTGAATATATTGAGAAAGGGTTACGTATAAAGAATATTATGAGATATGAACAGTATAAACGTTTTGTCTTGTTGAGCTATCCATCTCTCGGTGGAAATAGCGCAGTTTCGAGTCAAGGTCACTCCATTCCGGCATAAAACCATTCTTTCCAAAGATGGGCTCTAGGTCATATTTATTTATGTTTTGACAGTATTTTGTATTTCAGAAATGGAAACTGTTATTGTCTGGGTAGTCACTTACCGTAATTGTTCAATGGATGTTCACTAGACCCGTATACAGTCTCCCTGACCACTCAACCATGGGAAAAATCAAAATTGCGTTTAAATTAGCAATGCAAAGTGTAAAAATATTTTTATACTGATTAACACACGAAAAATGATTGTACTAAAATGTTTAATAAAAACTTGTCAATAAAATGTTGGATAACCACTTTAAGCACCACTTTTTTATTGGTTTTAAATAAATATTTTTTTATTAATATTTAGCACCACGTCTTACTACCCGTTCGGGTTATACGGTTTAAGTACTAATTACTCTAATGGATTAGGAATTGGGAAGGTTGAATTATAGGAAGTGAATCCGCATTTGCGTGGAGGGAGAGTGGAAAACCATTTAGGAAAAACCACCCCCAGTTCAGCCGACCAAGATTCGAACCTGGATCTCCCCGTCCTCAGCAGTCGAGCAGCTCAACACGACAAGTGCGTTAGCCAACTACGCCACCGAGGCGGGTAGTAAATGTTGTTGTTTGTAATAATAATTTCCCAATCATATTCTAATAAAATAAACGTTCGGGGAATTAAAATTTCAGTTGTTTTCTATTTCGTTTATTTGAATAAAAGGCCCCTGATACAATAGGGGCTTTATACCTTTGTTCGTGATAACTTCCCCCCTCATTACCTAATACACCCACTTCACATTAACGGTCAATTTTAAGTATCATCACCCAACAAGGTACGAGACGTCTGAAGTTTCTATGGATCAATGAGCCCTGCCCAATTGAGGAAAAGTGAAAACCCAATTTCAGATATCACGAACTTTTGTGAAGGGGTAGTGTGTGGTGGTACGCCTACCTTTTTCTCCCCTTGGCCCCTCTATCCCTCACAGTACTATAAAAAAAACTTCGTTCTGGAGTTCTTTCTAAGATTGTTCTTTCAAAAAGTAAATAATATTTGAGTCCACGCTTTTCGCTCGGTAAATATAATCTTTTATTTTTTTTAGTTCACGACTTACTCTTGATGTTTCGCCAAAATGTTGTATTATATTGTTTGGAATGATTAATGTTGGTAATAATAATAATAATAATAATAATAATAAGGGAATAAAAGTTGCGTGATATATGACGTCATATTAGGAGCGTATTTTAAAAGTCACGCAACGATGCAAAAGGAGCTGTAAGGAACTCCTATCTAAATGAAAATAATTCGACACAGTTTTTTAATACCAGATAACCCTAAACTTAAGGCTTAATAAAAAGTCAGATAGGTAACAAGCTTGCGTTTTTTTATGATATTACACCTTGGATTTAAAATGGAGACTTCTAGCTTAAAAAACAACATTTCTTTGTTAAATGTTGAGAATAATTTAGTTGTACTTGGCCTACTTTCGTGCTTGTAGCTTTTACTGAGGCTTCACAGCTTATCCGCGGATTCAAGGTCAAAGTAGACCAACTACAAATGTAGTTACCAGGCTAAGGAGAAATCAGGTTTTTGTGTTGTTTAGTAATAAGTGTGTTTTATAAGAATGATTGTTTATTTTTCATTAATTTATATTTTTTATTTGAAGACATAATACACGCATTGACCATATTACATGTGCAAGAGGTGCTGTAAATTGTGTTACTCACAAAAAGCCATGCACTCACTCCAATATTAACTATGTATTACTCACAAACATAACCATGCACTCACTCCAATATTAACTATGTATTACTCACAAACAACCATGCACTCACTCCTATATTAACTATGTATTGCTCACAAACATAACCATGCACTCACTCCAATATTAACTATGTATTACTCACAAACATAGCCATGCACTCACTCCAATATTAACTATGTATTACTCACAAACATAGCCATGCCCTCACTCCAATATTAACTATATATTACTCACAAACATAGCCATGCACTCACTCCAATATTAACTATGTATTACTCACAAACATAACCATGCACTCACTCCTATATTAACTATGTATTACTCACAAACATAACCATGCACTCTCTGCTATATTAACTATGTATTACTCACAAACATATCTATGCACTCACTCCTATATTAACTGTGTATTACTCACAAACATAACCATGCACTCACTCCTATATTAACTATGTATTACTCACAAACATAACCATGCACTCACTCCAATATTAACTATGTATTACTCACAAACATAACCATGCACTCACTCCTATATTAACAATGTATTACTCACAAACATAACCATGCACTCGCTGCTATATTAACTATGTATTACTCACAAATATAGCCATGCACTCACTCCAATATTAACTATATCTATTACTCAGCAAGGCGAGTATCAGCAAGGCTAGCGTTAAGAGTGTCAGCAAAGCTAGTGTTAGGAGTGTCATCAAGGCCAGTGTTAGAGTGTCAGCAAGTAGCCCTAACCTCCCTAACAGCAATCCTCTCCTGCTGTCGAGTCACGTGGTCCTCGTGTATTCGTTGCTGAAGTCGCTGCATGTAAGCTCGGTCCGTCACCCGGACAATGTTGCTGCCCATCAGCTCCTCTAGCCTGGCTCTCACATGTGGGTGACTGAAACTGAAACAACACACAGATCTCACATGTCGGTGTCTGAAACTGAAACAACACACAGCTTTCACATGTGGGTGATTGAAACTGAAACAACATACAGCTCTCACATGTGAGGGACTTAAACTGAAACAACACACAGATCTCTCATGTGGGTGTCTGAAACTGATACAACACCTAGATTTCACACGTAGGTGACTGAAACTGAAAACATCACACAGATCTCCCATGTGGGTGTCTGAAACTTATACAACACCTAGCTTTCACACGTAGGTGACTGAAACTGAAACAACACCCACCCCTCATATGTGGGTGACTGAAACTGAAACAACACTCAGCCCTCACATGTGGGTGACTGAAACTGAAACAACATACAGCTCTCACATGTGAGGGACTGAAACTGAAACAACACACAGATCTCTCATGTGGGTGTCTGAAACTGATACAACACCTAGATTTCACACGTAGGTGACTGAAACTGAAACAACACACAGATCTCTCATGTGGGTGTCTGAAACT